>CM056604.1:14154160-14274160 GCA_029721355.1 Tegillarca granosa
TGAAAGTTTGAGGGTCCTTCGGAGGTGACCTAAAAAACCCCGACGCCCCGTTTCACGGTAGGCGTAGCACGCTAACGAATGCTTCCAACACATTGCTCTGAGTGCACTGTAAAGGTCAAAATTTCTGTCACTTTACCTATAGATGGTGATGTCTCGATAAAATTGATATATTCTTGAATGGAACGCGCGGAACAAAGTTATGACTAGTGTGTGGAACGAATGTGTTACCAGTGTGTGGAACGAATGTGTTACCAGTGTGTGAGACGGTTTGACTCGTGTGTGGAACGAATGTGTTACCAGTGTGTGAGACGGTTTGACTAGTGTGTGGAACGAATGTGTTACCAGTGTGTGGAACGAATGTGTTACCAGTGTGTGAGACGGTTTTGACTAGTGTGTGGAACGAATGTGTTACCAGTGTGTGGAACGAATGTGTGACCAGTGTGTAAGACGGTGTACCTAGTGTGTTGGACAAAGTTGTTGACAGCGAGTGCATTGTTCGAAGGTGTTACAAGTCTGTGAAAGAAAGGTGTTACCAATATGTGGCAGGAATGTGTTAATAGTTTGTGAGACGAAGTTAATACCAGTGTGTGGGATTAAGACATTACCGATATGTATTACTAAGGCGTTACCGGTGTGTAGGGGACTACGACGTTACCGGTGTGTGGGATTAAGACGTTACTGGTGTGTAGGGGACTAAGACGTTACCGGTGTATAGGGGACTTACCGGTGTGTAGGGGACTAGACGTTACCGGTGTGTAGGGGACCTAAGACGTTACCAGTGTGTAGGGGACTAAGACGTTACCGGTGTGTAGGGGACTAAGACGTTAACGGTGTGTAAGGGACTAAGACGTTACTGGTGTGTAGGGGACTAAGACGTTACCGGTGTGTAGGGGACTAAGACGTTACCAGTGTGTAGGGGACTAAGACGTTAACGGTGAGTAGGGGACTAAGACGTAACCAGTGTGTAGGGGACTAAGACGTTACCAGTGTGTAGGGGACTAAGACGTTAACGGTGAGTAGGGGACTAAGACGTAACCAGTGTGTAGGGGACTAAGACGTTACCGGTGTGTAGGGGACTAAGACGTTACCGGTGTGTAGGGGACTAAGACGTTACCGGTGTGTAGGGGACTAAGACGTTAACGGTGAGTAGGGGACTAAGACGTTACCAGTGTGTAGGGGACTAAGACGTTACCGGTGTGTAGGGGACTAAGACGTTACCAGTGTGTAGGGGACTAAGACGTTAACGGTGAGTAGGGGACTAAGACGTTACCGGTGTGTAGGGGACTAAGACGTTACCGGTGTGTAGGGGACTAAGGACGTTACAAGTGTGTAGGGGACTAAGACGTTACCGGTGTGTAGGGGACTAAGACGTTACCAGTGTGTAGGGGACTAAGACGTTACCAGTGTGTAGGGGACTAAGACGTTACCGGTGTGTAGGGGACTAAGACGTTACCAGTGTGTAGGGGACTAAGACGTTACCAGTGTGTAGGGGACTAAGACGTTACCAGTGTGTAGGGGACTAAGACGTTACTGGTGTGTAGGGGACTAAGACGTTACCAGTGTGTAGGGGACTAAGACGTTACCAGTGTGTAGGGGACTAAGACGTTACCGGTGTGTAGGGGACTAAGACGTTACCAGTGTGTAGGGGACTAAGACGTTACCAGTGTGTAGGGACTAAGACGTTACCAGTGTGTAGGGGACTAAGACGTTACCAGTGTGTAGGGGACTAAGACGTTACCAGTGTGTAGGGGACTAAGACGTTACCAGTGTGTAGGGGACTAAGACGTTACCAGTGTGTAGGGGACTCAGACGTTACCAGTGTGTAGGGGACTAAGGACGTTACCGTGTGTAGGGAGACTAAGACGTTACCAGTGTTGGGGACTAAGACGTTACGGTGTGTAGGGACTAAGACGTTACCAGTGTGTAGGGGACTAAGACGTTACCAGGTGTAGGGGGACTAAGACGTTACCGGTGTGTAGGGGACTAAGACGTTACCGGTGTGTAGGGGACTAAGACGGTACCGGTGTGTAGGGGACTAACGACGTTACGGTCCAGGGTGTTAGGGGACTAAGACGTTAACAGTGTGTAGGGGACAAGACCGTTACCGGTGTGTAGGGGACTAAGACGTTACTGAGTGTGTAGGGGACTAAGACGTTACCAGTGTGTAGGGGACTAAGACCGTTTAACAGTGTTGTAGGGGACTAAGACGTTACCGTGTGTAGGGGACTAAGACGTTACCAGTGTGTAGGGGACTAAGACGTTACCAGTGTGTAGGGGACTAAGACGTTACAGTGTGTAGGGGACTAAGACGTTACCAGTGTGTAGGGGACTAAGACTGTTACCAGTGTGTAGGGGACTAAGACGTTACCAGTGTGTAGGGGACTAAGACGTTACCAGTGTGTAGGGGACTAAGACGTTACCAGTGTGTAGGGGACTAAGACGTTACCGGTGTGTAGGGGACTAAGACGTTACCAGTGTGTAGGGGACTAAGACGTTACCAGTGTGTAGGGGACTAAGACGTTACCAGTGTGTAGGGGACTAAGACGTTACCCGGTGTGAAGGGGACTAAGACGTTACCGGTGTGTAGGGGACTAAGACGTTACCGGTGTGTAGGGACTAAGACGTTAACGGTGTGTAGGGGACTAAGACGTTACCAGTGTGTAGGGGACTAAGACGTTACCGGTGTGTAGGGGACTAAGACGTTACCGGTGTGTAGGGGACTAAGACGTTAACGGTGAGTAGGGGACTAAGACGTAACCAGTGTGTAGTGGATTTAGACGTTATCAGTGTGTAGGGGACTAAGACGTTACAGGTGTGTAGGGGACTTACCGGTGTGTAGGGGACTAAGACGTTACCAGTGTGTAGGGGACTAAGACGTTACCGGTGTGTAGGGGACTAAGACGTTAACGCTGTGTAGGGGACTAAGACGTTAACGCTGTGTAGGGGACTAAGACGTTACCGGTGTGTAGGGGGACTAAGACGTTACCAGTGTGTAGGGGACTAAGACGTTAACGGTGAGTAGGGGACTAAGACGTAACCAGTGTGTAGGGGACTAAGACGTTACCAGTGTGTAGGGGACTAAGACGTTAACGGTGAGTAGGGGACTAAGACGTAACCAGTGTGTAGGGGACTAAGACGTTACCGGTGTGTAGGGGACTAAGACGTTACCGGTGTGTAGGGGACTAAGACGTTACCAGTGTGTAGGGGACTAAGACGTTACCAGTGTGTAGGGGACTAAGACGTTACCGGTGTGTAGGGGACTAAGACGTTACCGGTGTGTAGGGGACTAAGACGTTACCGGTGTGTAGGGGACTAAGACGTTACCGGTGTGTAGGGGACTAAGACGTTAACGGTGTGTAGGGGACTAAGACGTTACCAGTGTGTAGGGGACTAAGACGTTACCGGTGTGTAGGGGACTAAGACGTTACCGGTGTGTAGGGGACTTAGACCTTAACGGTGAGTAGGGGACTAAGACGTAACCAGTGTGTAGTGGATTTAGACGTTATCAGTGTGTAGGGGACTAAGACGTTACCGGTGTGTAGGGGACTTACCGGTGTGTAGGGGACGTTACTGGTGTGTAGGGGACTAAGACGTTACCGGTGTATAGGGGACTAAGACGTTACTGGTGTGTAGGGGACTAAGACGTTACCGGTGTGTAGTGGACTAAGACGTTACCGGTGTGTGGGATTTAGACGTTACCGGTGTGTAGGGGACTAAGACGTTACTGGTATGTGCGACTAATACGTAACAGGTGTGTGGGATTTAGACGTAACCGGTGTGTAGGGGACTAAGACGTTACCGGTGCGGGGGATTTAGACGTTACCGGTGTGTAGGGGACTAAGACGTTACTGGTATGTGCGACTAATACGTAACCGGTGTGTGGGATTTAGACGTTACCGGTGTGTAGGGGACTAAGACGTTACTGGTATGTGCGACTAATACGTAACAGGTGTGTGGGATTTAGACGTAACCGGTGTGTAGGGGACTACGACGTTACCGGTGTGGGGGATTTAGACGTTACCGGTGTGTAGGGGACTAAGACGTTACTGGTATGTGCGACTAATACGTAACCGGTGTGTGGGATTTAGACGTTACCGGTGTGTAGGGGACTAAGACGTTACTGGTGTGTGGGCCTCAGACGTTACCAGTGTGTGGGATTTAGACGTTAACGGTGTGTAGGGGACTAAGACGTTACCAGTGTGTGGGATTTAGACGTTACCGGTGTGTAGGGGACTTACTGGTGTGTGGGATTTAGACGTTATCGTTTCGTAGGGGACTTACCGGTGTGTAGGGGACTTACCGGTGTGTGGAATTTAGACGCTACCGGTGTGTAGGGGACTTACCGGTGTGTAGGGAACTAACCGGTGTGTGGGATTTAGACGTTACCGGTGTGTAAGGGACTTACCGGTGTGTGGGATTTAGACGTTATCGGTGTGTAGGGGACTTACCGGTGTGTAGGGGACTTACCGGTGTGTGGGATTTAGACGTTATCGGTGTGTAGGGGACTTACCAGTGTGTAGGGGACTTACCGGTGTGTTGGATTTAGACGTTACCGGTGTGTAGGGGACTTACCGGTGTGTGGGATTTAGACGTAACTGGTGTGTAGGGGACTTACCGGTGTGTAGGGGACTAAGACGTTACCGGTGTGTAGGGGACTTACCGGTGTGTGGGATTTAGACGTTACCATTGTGTAGGGGACTTATCGGTATGTAGGGGACTACGACGTTACTGGTATGTGGTGTGTAGGGGACTACGACGTTACTGGTGTGTGGGACTACGACGTTACTGATATGTGTGACTAAGACGTCACCGGTATGTAGGGGACTACGACGTTACCGGTTTGTAGGGGAATAAGACGTTACCGGTATGTGGGATTAAGACGTTACCGGTGTGTAGGGTGTGTACTAAGACGTTACTGGTGTGTGGGACTACGACGTTACCGTAATGTGTGACTAAGACGTCACAGGTATGTAGGGGACTAAGACGCTCCTGGTGTGTGTGTGTGTGTGTGTGTGTGTGTGTGTGTGTGTGTGTGTGTGTGTGTGTGTGTGTGTGTGTGTGTGTGTGTGACTAAGACGTTACCGGTGTGTTTGACAAAGACGTTTCCTATATATGGGGACTTAGACGTTACTGATGTGTGGAATTATGGTGTGTTTGACTAAGACGTTACTGGTTTGTGGGATTATGACGTTACCGAGGTTTGGGGCTATGACGTTAATGGTGTGTTTGACTAAGACGTTACTGGTTTGTGGGATTATGACGTTACCGAGGTTTGGGGCTATGACGTTAATGGTGTGTTTGACTAAGACGTTACTGGTTTGTGGGATTATGACGTTACCGAGGTTTGGGGCTATGACGTTAATGGTGTGTTTGACTAAGACGTTACTGGTTTGTGGGATTATGACGTTACCGAGGTTTGGGGCTATGACGTTAATGGTGTGTTTGACTAAGACGTTACTGGTTTGTGGGATTATGACGTTACCGAGGTTTGGGGCTATGACGTTAATGGTGTGTTTGACTAAGACGTTACTGGTTTGTGGGATTATGACGTTACCGAGGTTTGGGGCTATGACGTTAATGGTGTGTTTGACTAAGACGTTACCTATGTATGGGGACTTAGACGTTCCTTGTGTGCGGGACTAAGCACTTTACTCGGGTGTGGGACTAAGCACTTAACTGGTGTGTGGGACTAGGCACTTTATCGGGTGTGGGACTAAGCACTTTACTGGTGTGTTGGACGAACGTGTTAGATCTAATGCTTTAAATCTCCCTAACTGATTTATCATTAGAACGTTTAAGTTGAATAAGTGAGTGATAAATATTTGATTGTAAATGTTAGGATTAACTAACATTACAGGTAATATCTTAAATCTTAATACCATTTCAATTCTTATTTAAGTACTAGGGTTTAAATTTTTTTTTTATTTTGTACATATATTCTAATCTTGTTTAAGTTCCGATTCTGTCAATATTTTTACTATTTTTAGTTTTAACCCCCCCCCCTTCAAACAAAGTTTAGGGGTATATAGGAATCCGTTCGTCCGTCTGTCTGTAGACAGATTGCTTTCCGGACAATAAATGTAAAATTATATGACCAATTTTAATTTTATTTGGTATGTAGCTTTGTTGTGTGAAGATGAACTTTAGAATATATTATTGTGCTATTCTATACATTTTTACAAAAGTGCTGATGACGTAGCTTATTTATAGAACTACTCCACTAGTGGTTTTTGCTCCATAATAGAACTATTCCGCCAGTGGTTTACCTCCATTATGGAACTTATCTATTTAAAGTTATAATTAGTAATGGAACCAGTGGAAAAATTCATCGGACACATTCCACGTATCTTTGAAACATAAATTTGAAACACCTTTCCTTACGGACAAATTTTACCACCATACCTACATATAAACCAGACACTGAAGTATCTTGAAAAATTAATAAATTTACACTTTTCATGCCAAATTAGAGATAGATTTCCGTAGAATATATTACTACAATTTTATTGGAATCCCCTGTTGTGTATCATATTCATATATATGCATACATACATACATACATATATATATATATATATATAACTTGATTATGCAAACAAATGTTAGACTTACCCGATAAGCTAATATCCAGGTGTCAAAAATCTATATCTTTGCACTAATAACCAATATAAAACATTGGAATTCAATTTAAGTATATATAGTTGTTCTAAAATTGATGTCTATTTATTTCCTCACTTGTATTACACAGAATTCCACACTGGATTTGACATAGAGTTTTAATATTAATTGAAGTGCGCAGTCGGTTTTTAACCCTTCTTTCTTAAAACTCGAGCAAGTGATTATCAAACAAATTTTTAAAAAAAGTCAAAGACAAATTTTAAAATCCCTCTAAAGGTGGTGTTCAGTAATATATTTATAATAAATAAATATTAACTTCAATATTAACGGTGAAGTTTTCCAAGGTGGTAACAATTAATCCACTGTCTTTTTCAGAATTTGAATTTTTTACCCCACAAAAAATCATAATTTAGCACATGAAAATTTTGAATATTTAAAAAAAAAATCAAATTTTACGCGACACAGGAAAAAATTACCAACTATACAACGTATTAAACAACATTTTCACAATTGTCTTTTTTTTTCCCCCTATCCTACACAATTTTCTCCGTTTACAACTTCCAATTTAAAGTTCAAAATGTGATATTACACATAAAATGAACAATTATATTTTCCAATAAGTAATAAAAATAAATAAAAACAATTTATATAAACGTTTTAAACACATAAAATACACAAATGGTATTTAAATGTCAGTACAATTTTTACAATTTGTGTCTGAATAATCTATATTTCAATATTGTCTCCAAGTAGATAAAAGAGAAAAGTCCATAAAACAACACTAAACCATCGATCTAAAATTAATTACAAAAGCGTCAGATAAAATGTCCAAAAATTGGATAGTAACAACACCTGATTGGAAATAATATACCTATGTAATTACAGTTTCCTGTATTGATCGACACTTACCTGAGAATATTTCCTCTATTCCACTTTTTTCTTAGATATATATTGAGATTTTATGCTTAATTATCTAAATCATGTTTTTTATAATACGTATAAAAACGTGGTTGCTAACTTTGACTCCTCCCATGAAGGAAATGTACATCTAACAGCGCCCTCGAACGGTCAACTTCAGTGTTGACAGTTACCAAGGACCAATTCATTTTCAACAGGATAAGACTATTTTCCCCATTGAAAGAGAATGCACTTATAATAAACCGTTTTTCTAGGTCGGTATACTAGTATATAGATGTTATTTACCTAAGGTTTAAATCAAGAACAGATCTTTTGTGCGTTATAAATTTCTTTGTTATAATATGATGGTATTTAAGTGATTAAAATCCATTAGAAAATCAATCTGCTATTTAAAAAATAGGTCAAAATTGAATGATTGGCGATTAAATTTATTGCTATGTTTAATCTTGTTTATGAATTTAACAAATATTTTAGTCTTATTTCATAACAGTTTGTAATCCATTTCAGTTACTGATTTACCGCCGGATCAGAACGTCAATTTCATAGAAGAAAATGGAATAATACAAGTTGTCAGGTGTATCTTTATGTCAAATCCATGGAGTTATCTGTTTCCATCTCGAGGACATTTAAAAATTTGAGGGATTTATCTTGTCAGATATTTGCCATTTTTAAATAGGGTTTGATTTTATTGATTAAACTGAAATCCCACTCAATAAATGTTTAAAAATCCCGTGGGCTTTAAAACAGTCTTCAGATTTGAATACGAAAGAAAGAAATATCAAAGAAGAACATTCCCAATATGTTTCTTTCACTTTTTTTCGGGAGGGGGTGACATTGTTCTTCGTGCCTGCATGAAAATAGTAATTTAAATAACGGTAATTTTATTAGTATATTGTGATAATTTGATAACATTTGATGACGTACATTGCATTTATTTGAAAATAAACATTGCGTTAATTTGATAACGTACATTGCCGTAATTCAATAAAGTGAATTGCGGTAATTTAATAACGTACATTGCGGTAATTTGATTACGCACATTGTGGTTATTCAGTAAAGTAAAATGCGGTAATTTAATAATGTACATTGCGGTAATTTGATAACGTACATTGCGGTAATTCAATAAAGTAAATTGTGGTAATTAAATAATGAACACTGCGGTAATTTGATAACATACATTGCGGTAATTAAATGATGTACATTGCGGTAATTTGATTACATACATTGTTGTAATTTAATCATGTACATTGCGGTAATTTGAAAACGTACATTGCGCTAATTTAATAATGTACATTGCGGTAATTTGATAACGTTCATTGCGGTATTTTAGTTACATTGCGGTAAATAAATGACGTAAATTGCGATAATATGAAAACGTACATTTGCGGTAATTTGATATCGTTCATTGTGGTAATTCAATAAAGTGAATTGCGGTAATTTAATAACGTACATTGCGGTAATTTGATTACGCACATTGTGGTTATTCAGTAAAGTAAAATGCGGTAATTTAATAATGTACATTGCGGTAATTTGATAACGTACATTGCGGTAATTCAATAAAGTAAATTGTGGTAATTAAATAATGAACACTGCGGTAATTTGATAACATACATTGCGGTAATTAAATGATGTACATTGCGGTAATTTGATTACATACATTGTTGTAATTTAATCATGTACATTGCGGTAATTTGAAAACGTACATTGCGCTAATTTAATAATGTACATTGCGGTAATTTGATAACGTTCATTGCGGTATTTTAGTTACATTGCGGTAAATAAATGACGTAAATTGCGATAATATGAAAACGTACATTTGCGGTAATTTGATATCGTTCATTGTGGTAATTCAATAAAGTGAATTGCGGTAATTTAATAACGTACATTGCGGTAATTTGATTACGCACATTGTGGTTATTCAGTAAAGTAAAATGCGGTAATTTAATAATGTACATTGCGGTAATTTGATAACGTACATTGCGGTAATTCAATAAAGTAAATTGTGGTAATTAAATAATGAACACTGCGGTAATTTGATAACATACATTGCGGTAATTAAATGATGTACATTGCGGTAATTTGATTACATACATTGTTGTAATTTAATAATGTACATTGCGGTAATTTGATAACGTTCATTGCGGTATTTTAGTTACATTGCGGTAAATAAATGACGTAAATTGCGATAATATGAAAACGTACATTTGCGGTAATTTGATATCGTTCATTGTGGTAATTCAATAAAATAAATTGCGGTAACTTAATAATGTACATTGCGGTAATTTGATAACGTTCATTGCGGTAATTTAGTTATGTACATTGCGGTAAATAAATAACGTAAATTGCGATAATATGATAACGTACATTTGCGGTAATTTGATAACGTTCATTGTGGTAATTCAAAAAAATAAATTGCGGTAATTTAATAATGTTATTGGGTAATTTGATAACGTACATTGTGGTAATTCAAAAGAGTAAATTGCGGTAATTTAATTATGTACATTGTGGTAATTTGATAAGGGTCATTGCGATAATTTAATAAAGTAAATTGCGGTAATTTAATAATGTACATTGCGGTAATTTAATAATGTACATTGCGGTAATAAAATAAAGTAAATTGCGGCAATTTAATAATGTACATTGCGGTAATTTGATTACGTACATTGTGTAAATTTGATAATGTACATTGCAGTAATGTGATAACGTACATTGCAGTAATTTTATTGACTTGCAATGTGTTAATTTGAAAACGTACATTGCGTTAATTTGATAATTTCTATTGCGTTAATTTGATAAATAACATTTCGTTTATTTGAGAATTTACATTGTTGTTATTTGAGAAATTACATTGCGTTAATTTTATGAATTACTATGTGTTAATTTGATTACGTACCTTGCAGTAATTCAATAAAGTAAATTGCGGTTATTTAATATTGTTTATTGCGGTAATTTGATAACGTACATTGCGGTAATTTGATAATGTACATTGCGGTAATTTGATAATGTACATTGTGGTAATTTGATTACGTACATTGCGGTAATTCAATAAAGTAAATTGCGGTAATTAGATAATGAACACTGCGGTAATTTGATAACGTACATTGCGGTAATTTAATAATGTACATTGCGGTAATTTGATAATGCACATTGCGGTAATTTGATAATGTACATTACGGTAATTTGATTACGTACATTGCGGTAATTCAATAAAGTAAATTGCGGTAATTAGATAATGAACACTGCGGTAATTTGATTACGTACATTACGGTAAATTAATAATGTACATTGCGGTAATTAAAAAACATATATTGCGGTAATTTAATAAAGTAAATTGCTGTAATTTAATTATGTACAATACGGTTATTTGATAAGGTACATTTTGTAAATTTGATAATGTACATTGCAGTAATTTGATAACGTACATTGCAGTAATTTTAATGACGTGCAATGTGTTAATTTGATAACGTACATTGCGTTAATTTGATAATTTCTATTGCGTTTATTTGATAATGCACATTGCGTTTATTTGAGAAATTACATTGCGTTAATCTGATAAAGACATTGTGTTAATTTGGTAATGTACATTGTGGTAATTTGATTATGTACATTGCGGTAATAATTATGATAACGGTGGCCCCTGGCCGCATAAGACAGTAGAGGTGAAATAAAGAACAAAATTCATTGGGGGGGGGGGGGGGGAAATAAGATATGGCCGTTATAGACAAGTGGCCGCTAACACAAGTTAGACTGTATTTTTGAAAAGACGTGAATATTATATCAACTTTTAAAGAAGCCTAGCGGGATAAGGTCATTGGATTGTCTGTTAATTAGAAAAGTAGGCTATCGTGATTGCTTTTTGAGTCGTCTAACTTTAACGTTTTTGATTTCTCTAGGCTGAATGATGATATCTCGAGGAGTTCCTAGTTCACTACTTATCAATAAGCATAAAAAGTAGTTCTTATAGAATCGATAAATCGTAGTTGCATTAATTGAAGATTTTTGTAATGGTTTTCTTCCTAATGATGGCACATAATATCAAAGGAGCACAAACCTTTGTTCAAAATTTCATTTTTCGGGAGGGGGTATCTGCCTTCTGAGCTCTTGTTAGAGCTGTTCTACCCCTCTAGGGTTCTTAAAATTGTCAGTAAATCTTGTAGTTGGATAGATAAATCTGTCGCAGGAAGGCCTAGATGGGGAAAAGCGTCTGACGCCAGATACTCTAGTTCAACCTTATCCTTTGTTCAAAATTTCATTTTTCGGGAAGTGGTATCTGCCTTCTGAGCTCCTGTTAGAACTGTTAAACACCTCTAGGGTTCTTGAAATTTTTAGTAAATCTTGTAGTTAGATAGATGAATCTGTGGCAGAAAGGACCGAGTTGTGGAAAAGCGTCTGACACCCGAGGCGTAATTTTCCGTTTTTGCGTTAAAATTAGTCTGTGGTCTTAATATACAGGTGTCTTTTTTAAAAAAAAGTATTTTCTGCTTCTGGACTTTGTATTGATGTAATATTGTTTATTTAAATAATGGAAATGAAATATTTTCTTCTGTGGAAAAAAATAGAATTGCGGGCTGGCGTAGCCGTTAATTACAAGACAATTTTAAATGTGATAAATCCCCTTTTATATGTTAAATGGCCATCTATCTACTCTCTATATATCAAATTTGAAGTAAATCAGTATATAAGTGAACTTGTAATGACCATTTAGCACTTTTTGTTATTTATAGTGATGACGTTCACTTTGGATGTCACAAAAAGTTGATTTGTTCAAAATTTAAACAAGACATTGAGTTTGAGCAGGGCTCAATCGTTGGGTAAGTCACCCCAAATGGTGGCAACCTTGTACATTTGTTTGGAATTGAGTGTTAGTGATGTATTTGAATGAAGATAAAGGCATAATAACTTCTGGAAATTATTGTTTATGCACAGGTGCTATATAATTATGATGTTTCCATACACACTTTCATATAACAAGACCTGTTCATGTTTTACTATCTAAGGTTCTGCAACCTTCAAGAAAATGCGAAAAGGCATTATAAATAACTTTAATTGAAAACTTATGTTAGATGTTGAAGACATTGACATTCATCCTCTGCAACTTTATAACAATATTTGACATAAGCCCATCTGTACTTTGTAGAGGCAGGCTACGACTACAGTTTCATTACATTCTATCAAATGGCGTTTTAGCGATGCTGATTACAAACTTTCATCAATTACTCTTAAAATAACAAAGAAAATCACTGGACATGAAAATAACGTCACAATCTCTGACTTTGTGGTACAACATGTAGAGCATCTAAAATTGTACCTATGAAACAAATTTCATCAAGATCGGTCAGTTTTTTTTTCTAGAGTGATAAATCAGTAAGTATGACATCTTTATTATCTCTCTGTCTATTTCAACCAATCAGATGCGACCCCCCCCCCCCAATAGGCACAACTACATGTCATAGGGAACAAGTGTACATATGTAAAATAGCTTTCTATCTACTCTATATCAAACATGAAATAAATCGATTGAAAATAAAACCTGTAATGGCCATTTACCACTTTTGAGATGGAGCAAGAAGTTGATTTGTTCAAAATTTAAAATACTTCATCTAGGGACCTTCCATACCAAATATGATTCCATTTGGCTCAGTAGTTTCAGAGATTTTCAAAGAAATGGCTTTTAATAACAGCTTATTTGCATATTTTGCTTATTGCGAGCTAATTATAAATGTTAGGAAATCTCCCGTTACACATATTAAATAGCCTATCTACTCTTTATCAAATTTGAACAAAATTGGTTAATAATTAATCCTGAAATGGCCAATTTGCACTTTTTGCTATTACCGGTAATATCAATGGCAGCCATCTTGGATGTTGCAAGAAGTTGTTTTGTACAACTACTCCACCTAGGGACCTTCCGCACCAAATATTTGGCCAAGTAGTTTCAAAGATTAAAGTTTACGCTTCATCATGTCACAAGCTCAGCTAAAGCTTGAGCTAAAAAGCAACCAAAGTGGGTCAAAAATGGAATTTTAAGGTTGCATTGAGGGTTCAGTCCCTTACAGAGGTCCAAAGTTCATGATTTTTCACATTTTCTAAATTTTATAAACATTGAATAATTTTCCATACCTACAAGTTCGAGATTTCTTTAGGCAGATTATAATACATGCAGTCAATCTTAGTTTCTTAGGATATCAGAGTGGTCCAAGTCCCGGTTTCAGGATAACAGTCTCATTAACGCTCGCTCGGACATTTCCTAATAACATAATGTTTGTCAATGCAAATGCTGATTGTTGGCGGTTTTCTCAATCAAGGCAATAAGGTTTTCTCCACCATCCTAGGACCACCTCGATATGTGAAAGAATCTTGACTTGTAAAGTCATAATATCCAATCTATTAATAAAACCAAAGTGTTTAACAAAATTTGTTTCAAACTGGCTCAGTACTTTTTAAAGAATAAGCTAAAATAACACCATTTCTGCATATTACACTAACATTAAAGCCAATATCCAATATTTTAGAAAAACTGTTATAACTGTTGATTACATATATATATATATATATATATATATATATATATATATATATATATGTTTTTGTGTGTGTGTGTGTGTACAAAATAAGTTGAAAATAAGGCTACCGGTATATTGGCTTTTGTTCACCTTTTGCTAATACATGTACTAACAATCAATGGTAGCCATCTTGATGTCCCAAGAATGATGATTTGCAAAAATTTGATCTACACCACCAATAATTTGGTTGAAGTAATAACTTCAAAGAAATTATAAGTTTATGTAGTCAACATCAACAAATTCCTCAACTATGTTGACTTAAACCATTTGATACAAGTAAACTTGGCTGGGGACATTCAATATAAGTGAATTGTAATGCATCAAGCAAATCCATACTTGTACACATAACAAGAAGATAATTCTGGTAAATCTTGATGCAGGACATTGAGGAGAAGGGGAGGGGGTTTACTTCCTTTTGTAACACTCACTCAAAAATGTTTCAACATCAATAGTAAACAAAAGGATTATGCAATAAATTTTGTAGAGTAAATTAGGAAAGTAAAAAAAAAAAGAAAGTGACAAGTTATTTGATAATTTTTTGGAAAAAATGGGGAAACTTGCTCAAAATAAGGTAAGAAATCATTTAAAAAAGAAGTCCTACTGGAAGGGGAGAGAGTGAAGAGGACAGAACATCAGTTATCAAAATTTTGTGATATATTTTATAAGCCTTTTTCATAACATGAAAGTGTAATTATTTGCAGGTCAACATAATCATGTTACTAAGTATTTTACAAGTCAACATAATGTAAAATCTACCTTAGTATGTCTTTATAAAAAGCAGTTTTAGTTGTTCAAACCAGATTCTTATGAGAATCCAAATACATAATCCCCATTGATAAGTAACACACAAGTCAAAAACTTTTGTAAATTTTATGATACCATTGTATTTACACAATGTTGTATTTGTATGAAAATGTTCCCTCCCCTAAGTTCCCCTCCAGCCCTATCCCCTATACAGTAACGGTAAGTATTTACTCTTCTCACTGTTAAGTGTGACTTATCGACAAAACAATACAAATATACAAACTGTAATGGATTTATCTATCTCATATGCAGGTAAAAATCATGTCAAACAATGATAATGTACAAGATTTGTTTTAACTTAGAAATCATACATATTACAGCCTTTTGAATCACATTTTTAAAGAAAATCACACATATAAGTATTACAGTAAGCTGGCCTGTCCACTATTTTCCAGTCATTAACCAGACAGTTCTCTGTAAAAAAACAGAATGAAAATCAACTAGGTTTTTCTTTGATAACAGCATTATAAATTTACCATTCTTCGATTCTAGAATTCATTATGTATTTATATATATATTTATATATGTATATGTATTTATAGTTTTTTAAATTAAAAAAAAAAAAACAAAAACAAAAAACAATGAGAGTATTTTTCATCAACTCCCGATGATTTTTGATAAAAATGAAATAAACATATCTAAAAGAAACTGTAATGAATGAGAATGAACTTCATGCTTTATCATGGATTGAAATAAAGAGTTATCAATGTAATAAAAATCATTTTCACTTCAGTTAATCCACAAATGATGAACATTTAATGTATCGGTATGATAAATAATCAAATATCCAGTCATTCTTCAGCATCCACCACACAAGTATTCCCTCACTCATACTTTAAATGTTGTTTTTGTTTTTGATGGAAAACAAGTCATCATATAAAATATATTAAAAAGTTTTTTCTTTCTCATATAATAAACAACAACAAAAAACTTTGAAATTTGTTCTGGAAATAATAAACTATAAATCTGTTGCTTTCATTTATACACATTAATTAAATTAATTTCTCTTGCATCACTTAACAACAACAACAACAACGTTCCATATATTAAACTTTTTCTGTAGTTACTAACATTAACCCTGTACTATAACGACTCAGGCATATAATGATAACTGGTCCTGTGGTGTGAGAGGTGGCACTTCATTATCCTGTGGCAATAAACCACCATGAGTGTCTGCATTTTGTAATGTCATACTACCACCTAATAATAAACTATTATCACTATTTATTTGACTACTGTCAGCACCTACAACACCAGGATGAGGAGACTGTGTGTGATGGGGTGACATTTGTGGTTGCCTTGGTGATGGATTAAGTTGTTGTCTTGGAGATGGGATTGGTTGTGGTGAGCGAACAGTTTGTGGTAGTGCTGCATTAGGAGAACGTCCTTGCATGAATTGTTGAGACTGAGTTTGTTGGGGGTTTACAGTTTGACCCCCAACCATTTGTTGCCGCAGCTGGGCCTGTCGCTGTTGAACTTGTAACATTTGCTGTTGTTGCTGAAACTGCTGCATATTATGCGGGTTGCCATCCCCCTGATATGCTTGTTGAGGATATGGCATTCGAGATCGTTGTACTGAGGAAAATGGAGCCTGCTGTTGGAATGGATGTTGTTGCTGCTGTTGCTGTTGTTGCTGCTGTTGCACAGCTTGTTGTTGGTGCTGCATTCGCAGTCTCTGTTGTTGATACCACAACTGCTGTTGCTGTTGACTAGCAGGCTGCCCTGCTTGTTGTGGTGGCATATTGACCGTCATAGGGGGTTGTTGTCCTACAACATGTTGTGGAGGTTGAGGTTGATGAGGATTTTGTTGAGCTAAGCCCTGCTGATGAGTTTGGTTAGCCATATTCTGCTGCTGCTGCTGAGTTCTTTGTCTTATAAAAGCTGCCATAAGTTGCGGATTAGATCTAAGTATTTGTAGCACCTGCCTCTGTTGCTGAGGGGATGTAGGAGATTTAAGAGTTTGTAACAACTGCTGGAGAGCATTATGTGGTGTCTGACCCTGTGGTCTACCAGGTCCTACCATTGTACCTCCAAGAGGATTCATTGGAGGAGCAGGCTGTTGGGGTGTTGGCTGAGGTTGCATGGACACTTGATTCAGAGGTGTTTGCATTGTAGGCCTCATAGGCGACTGTAATGGCTGTTGAGGTTGTTGAGGATTATATTGCCATGGTTGCTGCTGCATGGGCATCTGTTGTGAAATAGCAGTAACTGGGGGTTTTGGCTTCGGAGGTGGCATATTTGTCACACTTGCAGGTTTACCTAGAGTCATTACTGCCTGACGTGATGCTGCCTCCTGAGCTTCTAAAGCTGCCTGCATTGCTCCAGGGGGTGGCCCTGCAGCTGGTTTTCCAGATATAGGTGGTTGTGGCAATGAAGGTATAGGTGATGGAGATGGCTGTGATGTGATCTGAGTTGTGGGAGTAGAAGCAGTCCTTTGCATTGAGGCCATACGCCTCCTTAACATCTGTGCCTGTTGTAACCTATGTTGAAGCTGCTGCTGCCTTAATTTATGTTTTATTTGCACACAGAATGGCACCTGACATTTGTTTTCTTGACAATGTTTTGCATGATATAAACACAATGCAATAAGTTGCTTGCAAATTGGACACACACCATTTGTCTTTTTCCGACAATTTTTTGTATGCGAAACAACACGTTTCATTTTCTGACAACTTGGTAGTCTACAATTAGCGTCCCTGCACTGACATGCATGCACCAAGGATTGAATACACCTTTGAATAGATTGACGACGAGATTCCTGAGGATTTTCTTGTTTGTCTGCTGGTGTTGAACCATCGTCTAAATCAAGTCCCAATTTGTCCATCTTATGAGTATGACCGTCTCTTTCATAACACTGTGTACACAAATCAAAATCCTGTAATAAAAAGAATTCAAAACATTAATATTTAATATATATTTTTATTGTCAATTTTAAAGATTACCTTTCCCTTCAAAAAATAAGTTTATGTCATGAAAAGGACATAATTAAATACTTTATATAATCTGTGATACTAAAAGTTCCTTTTCTACGAGCATACAATCTAGATATGAAATGACAGATAAACATAGACATATTCTTTTACAAATCACTGTTGCTGCCTATGAAAAACCCTTTGCCTGCAGATGTTAATATATTGGTTTTGAATTTATAAAACCTCCTAAAAAGGTTTTATACCAAAAAACAATATTTGCCCAGTAACTTATTAGACTAAAAAAAAAAATTATAGCCCTTCAAACTCTATTCTAAGAATTTTTTTAAAGCTGTATCAACATATTGCAGAGTTTTGATGTCAATTTGTAAATCTTTGAGGCATATCACAGGCAACCTTAGAGCTTATATTTAATTAAACACACACACACAGAGAGAGAGAGAGAGAGAGAGAGAGAGAGAGAGAGAGAGAGAGAGAGAGGGGGGGCACAGCTGATAAATTCCTTGAAAAAGATACTTACCTCACAAACAGTGCAATGCCACCGAGTTTCAACATGTGCTTTACAAGTATTGCATGAATACACAAAACTGTCTCTTCCCTGATTATGAAGTTCATATAATAAAGCCATAGTAGAATATTTAGCTCTTCTCAAGGATGAAAACTCTTGATGTTTATCCCTAGCCATTGTCAAAAAAGCATCACGTCCATCCATTAAATCACAAGATATATGTGGATCTGGATCACAAATGGGCGGAAGTGTTGCTGCTACTGCTGGACTATGCAGTCGTATCACAAAAAATACCTTTAAAATATAACAAACCAAGAAAATGACAGAAAAGGACAAGAATAACTGTTTCTAGTTGCAAAATTATTTTTTAACTACAATTCTCTTTAACAAGATTTTATCTTTATGGTACAATACACATTTTTCCCTCAACTTTCTTTCCTTTTTTTATAATAAAAGATTGCAAAATTTTTAAAGATTTTTTTATAACATGTCTACAAAACATATGTTTAATTTAAATTCTTTCTTAACTTTCTATAACCATTTGGTTAAGGGCTGTTCCAGAAAAAATTACATGGTACCCTTTGACGGCAAACGATATATTTTTCTGTGGGTTGTGGGGGTATCTGACATTTATTTTCTGTGGGCGGTTGTATCTCAAATAAATTAAATTCTATGGGTTGTCGCAAAATTTATATTATTTTAATTTATTTCTGTTGTTTTTATGTCGCGAAAACTTGCCTCTCCTCTAAACAAATTAAACTGCAGGAAATAATCGTTTATATGACATCACGGTAACAAAAAAAAGGTAAACAATTTAGCTCCCCTGTATTATTGTTTTGTGTACCGACATAAAGACGGTTCGAAGACTGCTTATTTGTGTTAATCCAGAAAATTTCTGCCATGCGGCCGAGGTCAGTTGAAGACGTCTGCGCTTGGTTGGAGCAGAACGGGCTGACAGAATACAAAAATACATTCATAGGTGAGTATATTATTAGAAATGATTGATACGTCTAAGAAATAAAAGGAAGACCATGCATTTCTACACCCCCCTCTGAAATACCGCTATGTTCGCGTTCAAAGACATCGTGTTTAATTTCTGGCATAATGGGGTTCATACCTGTATTTAAAATTGTCTTTGATCAAACGGTACATATTTGATTTTAAATTTTAACGTTAATTTGAGTTTAAAACCTGATCAAACATCGCCAACATGTTGGGAATTTCCGGGAATACCCCTCGAATGTTAAAATTAGAATATGGTTGAGCCAATCAAATTAAAGTTAATAAATTTCTATCTCGTAACAGCTAATGAACGCGAATGTAACTGTTTATTGGATTCCCCCATTAAATGGAGCAAAATATCGCCGACTTTTAGTAATGTTTATCTGTTTATAAAGATATCGGTTTATAAAGAAACGATCTTTTATCTTTTGACAACTGTAAGGATTATTTCATTCAGCTCCAGTCGAAATTTAATGTTAATGAACCAGCATTGTCAGCAACGTCTGAGAGTGAGAGGCCCATAGGGAATTATGTTAGCCATAAATTTTTCTCTCATTTACGTAGAAATTTTTGTAATATTGCAGTGATTTTATGATTAAAATGTTACCTGACTGTAAGTACTGACAAAGAATAACCTTAACTGAATTTGTTTGTATTTTGAAAAACTGAACACAGTTTGTATTATTATCTCAGTATTAGAGTTAAGTACAAAATAAAATTTGAATGATTTGATATAAGGTTTTATGGGACCTCTGTAATTTGTGATAATTGCAAAGTTTACAAGTTAAATGGAGGTTGCATGTGGGGAATACTGCATCTGAGGAGTTGATTCCATTTCCTCAGAACTTTTTGTATGAATTGTTACTTTTAATTGTAATATCACATTTATGAGGATACATCCTGTATTGATCTAAAACTTATTGTTGATTTAATTTATTTATATGGGTGGTGGTATCTCTGAATAATTAAATTCTACGGGTGGTTGTATTAGAAAAAAAAAAGAAATTGTGGGTGGTGGGGGTTTCAAAAAAGTGCCTTCAAACCCACCCATACATTTTTTTCTGGAACAGCCCTAAGCTAAGGAAGCTTAGGTAATGATAATTTCATATCTTATCATTACTCACATGTCAATAGGCAAGTAAAATCTACAAGTACATCTTGATTGTTCTCTCTCATGAATCAAATAATTTTTTTTAAAAAAAATCAAAAAATCAAAAGTTTACACATATTCTAAAATTAAGTTATATTTTAGTCTTCTAATTAAGAAAACAAGCAACATAATTAGACATATTTTTCTTAATTTAACAATATAGTAATGGTCACATTGAAGACTGAACACATCCTATCATCTTTATCACATCTTATCATTGTTATCAATAAATTTATAGTTTGCCAAGAGTAATCATGTTCCACATACAAAAAACAAAAATAATAAATAAATTTTCAAAAAAAAAAATAATAATAATGAAAAATAAAATAATTAAGAAAATAAATGTTATATGATAACTCTAATTATATACAGGTGTATTGCCAGAGAAACTAAGTCTCATTCATAGATCCCAACTTTTCTTTTTCGTGCTTAATATCATATTATACCAGATAAGGCTTTATTTTGAGAGAATTTTAACTAAAACATGATAAAAACAAATTTATAAAATTATCTGCTTATTCAACTGATGTGTGTGACTATTAGTTGTGCTGCAAAATAACATTAAAATTAAGATATAAAAATTTTAAGACCAAGGGCCTTAGCCATCAAAATGTATTTTTCTTAAGTCAAGACAATTTCACTTATCGAAGTGGTCAATTTTGGATCATGAAGAAAATATATGACCATCTGTATGTGAGCTGACAAACTTTCTCATATATAAGTGGCAAGAAATGTTATGGTTCACATGGCTGCTCTTAGCACCACTTGGCCATCAAACCTGTCAACCTAAAAATTTATTTGTTGCAAATTTTCTCTTTGAAAACTTTTATAATAGTATAAAATAATGACATGTTATGCCAAAGTCACTCTCTTTCACTAACATCAATGTGGTCAATTCTGGGATGGGATGGTTGAGATAACAGAAGACCATTGGTAAGCCAACTGACAAACTTTCTCACACACTGGTGGCAAGAAATGCTTTGGTCTGCAAGCCTGCTCTAAAGACAACTTAGCCACCAAACGAGTCAACGACTGTACCAATGTACAAAACAACAACTGATTAATTAATTTTTAACTAATCAAAGCCTACAAAATATATACATTACCTCTTTATGTTTCTCCATGGTAGCATACAATTTTTGAGAGAGATCACATCCACCATGGAGCAAATTGGATTTTTTGTTGTTTTTCCTTTGATTATTTTTACTTTTGTTTGCTTTCTTATTCCTGCCTCCTTTTCCTTTCTTTTTTCCAGTACCCTGTAAGGCAAAAGCAACCCAATTAAGGTAATAGTGTAAACCAAGTGCAATTCTTTTATTATTTCTATAGGAGCATCTCCCATAAACTAACACAGATGGTGGGTGGTAAGCTTTTCAAAATTCTTAGTTTTGAGTATGATTTTGGTCTTTAAACAATTTCTAAAAGCTTTTAATATAGAATGCATAATAATTATTTTAGGAGCAGAAACAGATCGAAAACAAACCTTTTTGTTTACTAAACATTTTACAGGCATTGTAGTAACATGTATATCAATGCTTATGAAGACAGAATATTAGCCTAAAAAAATCTGGCTATTCAAAATATGTCAATCTTACATTTCCATTTTGGCTTTCAGTTTCTTCAATTCCTTCTGTCACCTCTTGTTCTGCTGCAGCAGCTTCTGCCTCCTCCCGTTTACGTTTTTCTTCTTCTTCCTGATCCAATTCTTTAATACTTTCCTCTAGCACATTGGGCCAAAAATCGCCCTCAAAATAAGGTAAATCTGTGGCACTTTTCATATCATTATCATATGCATCTTTTAAAATATCCTAAATGTAAAAACAATGAAAAAAAATTAGCCAAGACTGTATATGCTACAAATGATACATACGTATAATGAAAGGTACATTATATGGTACACATGTCAAAATGTAAAACAAGAGCACCGCTGAGCGTAGCATTATACGCCCGTGTTATATTGATCGAGTAGTACTATTTACTAGTGTGGCAACACCTTTAGGGGTTTCGCGGGAAAGAATGGAACAATCTAGAGGATTTCTATCAGTAGAGCTCATCCACAGAACTTGCCACTCAAAAGTTTGACACAGACCTAACGGATAAGTGCCAAACCTACCAATAATTTGGTAAAGAATTGGTTACTTTAATATGGGTACGAATTCAAAACGGTACGTTAAATTGTTTTTGGATGATAGCGCCGACTTTAAACAGTTATTGTGGATTTTATGTAAAAGATAGAAAAAATATAAAAATACCGTCTTTTCCGTCAGATCTTAAACATTTTTCGGTCAATGGACGACTTTTTCGTACAATGAACTGTTATTGAACAGGAGTGCGTTAAACGTAATTGTTTTTTGGAAAAATTCATTTTTCGCATGTTTGACCCCAAAATTAGGTATGATACCGATTTTTCCCAAAAATTTCACCAAGTTAGATAGCTAGATCGCATTAGACTCCATAACCTCAGAAATTTTTAGCAAAATCTATCGAGGAGTTTTCAAGGTCCCCAAGATGCAAATATATGCTGCTAAAAAGGAGAAAGTTGTCGCCTTTATCATTTCACATCCAGAGGATGTTCCGAATGAATTCGTCACTAATCCTCTAGATTGTTCCATTCCTTACTGAGAAGTATAAGTACAACTAGGATATATGTATGTAAAAATATATTGCTAAATGGATAGTGGTAGACTGCTATATAATTCATATTCATTTCCAGGAAGGAAGAAGTTTAAAATATAATGTTAGGTCATGGCAGTGTTTTCATGTGTTAAGCATTGCATGCAGGAAGATTTTAGGAAACAAATACATTTTTTGTCTGAAATGTTTTGAGAACCTTTTTTTTAACCAACCTGAAATAATTTATATCTATAAAGCTTAATTATAATTTGAACTGTTGTCGTGATCTGTGCAGTATGATAAAAAGGTGTTTTAAGTTAAAAAAGGGGCATAACTCCTCCAAAAATAATCTGAAAAAGTTGTAATTCGAACTTGCACCAGATAATAACATCGTAAATGTGTATACCAAATTTCATTTGAATCCATAAATAGTTGTAGGCTCTGATGATCGGAAACCACATGGTCATACATACAAAAATTTCTAAGTTAAAAAAGGGGCATAACTCCTCCAAAAATAATCCGAAAAAGTTGTAATTCGAACTTGCACAAGGTATTACCATGGTAAAGCTGTATACCAAATTTCATTTGAATCCATAAATGTTTGTGGTCTCTATTGAACGGAATACAAATTGTTAACAGACGCCCGCCTGCCCGCCCGCCCGGACGGACAACACCGTAACATAATACGTCCCGTCATATGACGGGCGTATAAAAAATTAGCCAAGACTGTATAATTATGCTACAAATGAAACATACGTATAATGAAAGGTACATTATATGTACACATGTCAAAATGTAAAAAAAATTAGCCAAGACTATATGCTACAAATGATACATATAATGAAAGGTACATTATATGGTACACACATCAAAATGTCATTACCTTTTTTTCATATTAAAAACCCTCTATAATTTTGCCAATTTATGTTGTTTAGAAGTTTTTGAAATATTAAATTCACCCCTTTCATTAATTTCCCCCCATATTTTTATTTTATATACAGAGAAACATCAAAAATGGCAGGTCTAAATACATAAACTATCTATAATTTACATAATATATAGAGCGGAGTGGAGTGGTGGGGTTTTATGCCCCAGTCAAGATTCTTTCACTTATTTTGAGGTGGTCAGTCCTGGGATAGTGGAGGAAACTGGAGTGCCTGGACAAAACCACCGACCTTTGGCAAGCGAACTGACAAATATTCTTACACTAGGATTTGTCCCAAGTGGGATCCGAGCCCAAGGCAGTGAGAGGCAATGTGATTCGAAAGCGCGTGCTTTAGAACACTTGCCCACCGAGGCCAGCCATTATATATAGTGGGAAACAAAATGCAGATATCAAACAACTTATCCATAATGTCATTTTAACATTTCTCTGTACCTACCTTATAATCTATAACACAACGTTCTATAATGGCTTTATCTAACATTTTCTTGTACCATTCTTGAAGTCTCTTTGGTTTAGGAATTTTTTGTTCAGGAGGATGACAATGGAATATGTAATCATCCCCCTCACTAGGTGGACAAGCCCAAATATGGGCCCACACATATCCTAACTGTTTCACATATTCTAAATAGCCAATTAGAATTTCATGATAAACAGCAGTTCTTAATTGTCTTGGTTGAAAGAAATGAACACTATCCAGATATGAAATATACACTCTCCTGAAAAAAATAATAAACAAGGATATTTATTTGACACAACACAGAATACAAATGGTACAAAATTTTATTTGAACTCTTTACCTGTTTATTAAAAACTTTAGCTGTTTCTTATTCTCAAGTGGAAGATAACCATACAGAACCTTAAAAGTCTAAAAAGGTGGAAAATTCTCTAAAACATAAGCACAGCGACATAGTGAAATCGTGGACAATCTTTAGATGATTAAAAAGGAACCTATATTTTATCAAAATAATCAGTAAAATGCTGCAAGAGGAGTGTGATGTACAATAAAAAAGTCTGTTTCCAATCTTGAAAAATATACCACAAATTCAAAGGGGCACAACTCCCCAAAAAATTATTTGCAGCTACTCAATAGACCAACTGGATATGTAAGAAAGAATCCTGAATTGTTTCAAAATAATTAGTGCAATGATGTAGAAGTTTGATGTACAAAGTCTGTTCCCAATGACAAAAGATCAAAATTTAATTGCAGCGACACTTGAAAAAATCAGATTACCATTTACAGATGTCAAGGCCTATCATGAAATTTTCTACAAGGAGTTAAATTATGTAAGGTTTGTACGCCTAATGGCATAAAATACTTAAACATCAGAAGCTGATCTAAAATCAAGCTGTTGGAAAGATTTTAATACTAACAAAGAAAACTCAAAACATTTTAAGTATCAAAACCAAAATTTAGCCTTTTTTAAAAAATTTTTTTCAGATATTTATTGAAATTATATCTTAATTCAGCTTTTTTTTTTTTTTTGGTACTAAAATTTGAATAAACATACTGTTACTTGTTACTGTTAATGACAAATATTGATTAGCATGAATGTTAATAGCAGTATAAAAATGTAGAACATTCATTTCAACAAAAAACTACAACCAAAACTTAAACGTTAAAAGACACTTGACACTCAATAATGGTGTTTAAGGTCCAAACTGACACCCAAGGGAGTGTGATTTTAAGAGATTCTAAATCAGTTAAAATTAAGATATCCTGAAAACACTATCAACTTGGTCCAGTAGTTTTGAAATTTACAATAAAAATAACCAATAAACAATTACCAAAGAATTAAACGCTTACCTAGATATGATAATCATTTCAGGGTTCAACATATTTTAAACCAATTTTTAACAAAATTATCATTGAAAAATCATTATTTAAAGGATGTGTATAAAAATTTAAATATAACTGACAGACTAAGACTAGAAGTTATGTTTGTTTTTTAACATTTAAATGCAATATCACACAAAATATGCTCGAACTAGAGAGAAAAAGTGAGGGGAAAAAATTACCTAGTATTTGGCATTGAACATTCTGATCCGTATTCTTGCACATGCATACCAAAGAAACACACATCAGTACCATCAATTTCTTCAAAAGCAAACATAGCTTTTGCTCTGTATGGAAATGATTCTGGAAAATCTGTTGGGTCTGGAAACCTAATTAATAAATAAAACATTGGAGTGAAAACTCAACATTAACCTTCATTCATTCATTAAATAAATAAATAAATAATTGGTTTTTATGTCAAGGGCTGTGGGCCCAAAACCTCTCTAGATTTGGAATTTTTCCAAGATGATTTTCATTTTCTTGGTACACTGGAGTTGTATATAGATTTCAATGTACCAGAGGTTCTTTAGACAAGATTCAAAACTGATGCCTCATATCTCATTGCATGCAAAACACACCTTTAAAGAGGATGCTTACATGTAACAATACCATACATATTTTTTAACATTTAGCAATAAGGTTTTTTTTTTCTCAAATTTCTTATAAAATGCTGTATCAGCACATGTTGTCGCTGTAATAGACTTTTATTGTTTTGATTTCCAGCATTTTAACTAGCATTAATTTTCGGTCTCATGAAGATGTAGAGTATGATATGAGGTTTATTAATTTCCAGGTGGATTTGACTCCATGATTGATCAGTGACCATGAAAAATTGCTATTGTTATTAGTAAACAAAGAGTATTTCTTCTTCTGTCTTAGGTTTTGGCAATATATTTCCACTCACCTCATTCTCATACCAGGCTTGACCTCTACCATTTTATCTGAACTTGATATAACTTTGATTGTCACATCCCCAGCACCAACATCTTTTTTCTTTAAAAATGTATTTACACGGTTTTCTAAATACTGCCCAAGTTTTGTATTAGGTAAACCAGAATAAGTTAAATCTGTGATGAAAAAAATAATAATGCAAAATAATGACATATATAAATTTTCCTAATAAACTAGTCAGCTTGTCTGGGAAACAACAATTTGTTAATTTAAACTGTGTAAATTTTAAAGTGGTAATGAAAAAAAAAAAAAAAGTGCTTTCTGAAAGAGTACTTGAAAACATGTACATGTAAAAAGTCACCATATTGTCATTATACCCAGTGCCTTTAAAGAATTTCATAATAAATGCTCTTAATAGAACTGAATGAACTTAAAAAATTTAATAAAGTATTCTATATTTGTATGAAATAATGAACAAAGTAACTCGATTTTGGAGTTTGTGGCACTGTCAAACAACAGGAGGGTATTTAATGTGTTGCAGTCTTATTTGGTAAAATTAAAATCACATGTACTTACTTCTAGCAGAAAACTTATTTTCTTTCCTCTTCATACCTTTTGCCTTTAAACAATTTTCACAAGTAAACCTGGAAAGAAAACAGAGGGTTATTTGATTTGGAAAGAAAAAAAAAAAATTCTTTGTCAAAACTTACAACAGTTTTAAATAAGTTTCCCCTGGCAAACAAGATTATTGTAAAGAAATGAAGAACAATTTTCCTTATCTGAAAAAGAGTTAAAAGTCACAATTGAAAGAAAATAATCCAACTACAAAACTTACTACAGATAAAGTGGTCAGAAACATTATTACTTCATTCCCAAACAAATCAATTATGTAAGCTGAAGGTAGTATTTCAAATAGGCAAACAAAAGAAATGATGAGAAGAATCAAACACAGTACAAGAGAGAGAGAGAGAGAGAGAGAGAGAGAGAGAGAGAGAGAAAGAGAGAGAGAGAGAGAGAGAAAGAGAGAGAGAGAGAGAGAGAGAGAGAGAGAGAGAGAGAGAGAGAGAGAGAGAGAGAGAGAGATTGTTACTTACCCATTGGGCCATATCTGTTCAAAGTGTAGAACACAAATCATGTGCAGCTTCCTTCCACATTCATCACACTCTACAAATCTACAATAAGCAAAATTGGCTAAACAATTTGTCTTGTAATGAAGTGCAGGTGTCTGTTACAGATGGTACTTGAATTGTGGCAAAACCAACACTTTTTATAATATTTGACAATTTTCCATGTCTCAATTTTTGGAAAAATTCATCAAGTCAATTACTTAAACCAATCTTTGATACCTACTCTGAGAGTTATAACTAAGGCATTTTATATAAACTGCCTGTTAAAACTATTTCCAGCAATCTACTCTTGCAATTACTTTACAAACTTCATAAACTATAGCATCTTTCGCCATCTACACCAGAATAGGAAAGCAAGGTGTGATAATAATTTGAAAACTCAATTTTAACAAAGATTCTATTGGCACTTTAAAAGATAAATATTTGAATATTTCTACATGCTTAAACTGTAATTGTTAATTTGATGAGTGATCCAAAAGAAAAAACTATGCGAGTACTTGTTATGAGACCTATATTTAGTATACTTACGGTTCATAATCTACATGATCATTTTTCATTCTGGTAAACTGATCTTTCTTGATTCGCCTGTTTAACAAATGAATTAAAATCATTTATATTTAGAGACAGTACATGTAAATTTAACAAAAGGAAACTCCATTTAATTTATATAACATGTAATATTATAAAATGGATAGTTATGATAACATTACATGCTTTTTTTTATCCCCGACTGTGAATCTGTAATTTATAAACATACATGTATATACTATTGTACGATTTTATTTTAGCAGTCTAAATATAAGTCTAAAGACAAATTTTAAATAGTTTGTTTCTTTAAATATAAGAGTACATGTATAAAGTTTTATTTTCCAATCACTGACATCAGTATACTACATAACGTACGTTGTAGGCTGGGATGGATCTTCTGATAGTTCTACTTCTTCACCCTGGATTTCTTGAAAGCACTTTTCACAATACATATACCTGTTAAATTAAGGTAAAAGTAAACCAAACAATAATTTTACATTTATTTTATATTATATTTACATGTATAATTTGGCAAAATGTTAACATACTTTTTGTAGTAGTTTATTCCTCCTGTAACATAACTACATGTCTATCTGATCCATGTCAAAATCAACGAAAAAGAGTTACTGTGCAATTCATTAATTATCAAATGGTAATGAGTGAGCCACCATGAAACAGAAACTTATTTTTGGTCACTATGGTGATGCTGCAAAAACAAATCGGAATTCCACCAGGTCATACATTTATGTTTCTGATCAAGTTTCATTAAAACTTGATGAGTGGTTTCAGAGTAGTATGTGTTAATGACACAGAACACACATGTACAGAATACAAATAGTGCTGGGTCATAAGCTTGTGGTCTAATGGGACATTATATGAACCCAACAATGATATGCACAAATGCATTTTTTTTAAATTCCACTCATCTACACATGATCTATTCAATCAAACAAACCAACCTTTCTCAAACCAACCTTTCTCTATCAAACAGTTTTTACACACAGCTTTTGTCATTAGTTGCCTTATGACTTGGGACTTAGTGAAAACAGAGATGACAATTTGTAATCAATCATTAAAAACACTAACCTGTTCTGGTAACTGTAATATACAGCATCCCTGGGTATTGTACATAATTGTTTACCATAGCAACATAAAACCTGAGGACTAAAAACAAATTTTCTACCACAACAATAGCCTAATGACTGCATAACACCATCTATTTCTCCCTCGAACACTTCAGCTAACTAAAAAAAAGAACAGACAATATATCTTAACTATGCCATTAAGAATCATAATGGAATGTCATTACTATGTCTCTAACCAAAGCAAACATAATATTTGACTCACAATATCATATTTAGAAATTGTTTAACAGGTTGGGCAAAAAATTCAGTTAGTGTCCCCACAACATAATATTTTTATGACTGTAGGCTTACAACAATGTGATATTCACAGATAAACTACAATGTGTGTGTAGTTGAATTTACTTAAACATGATCATGAAAAATATATAGGTTTACATAATGAAGAATATATATGTTTACAAATGTGTTCCCAACCAATTAAGAGGGAAAACAAAGGATTATACTGGACCGAAAAAGGGGACCAAATGGACCTAAATAAAAAAAAGTACCATATGGTTATAAATACATATAATTTCATTTAGCATGCAAATAAAAAACTATGTGTCTTAGGATGTATGTCCATACTTAATGGTTCAAATGAAACCAATTCAAAAATGAACAGCAAAAATGCACAACTACTTACATGTAGATGAAAAAAGAATATAAAGGGTACATAAATACAAAAAATCAATCAATACTGTTTACAGCTGTGATACTTTGTACTTTTTTAAATATATGTTACCATTGAGGGTAGCTACATAAATAGGGGTACATCTGGGTTAATTACATGCATGTATGTTTCTTCTCGCATATGCATACCTTAGAGCAATACTTGTACACCCGAGAGGTTTTCCTGTTATATAACCAAGCATTGTCAAACATTAGCCATATGTCATCACAGTACTGCCAAGGATCTGAGTATTGTCCTGTATCCAGTTTACGACGTATTGTAGCTAGATCCATGGGTTTCTTAACTATATCAAAATAATCCTGTAACAAAGAAATCATCAAAATACTGGTATGAAGAACCTTAGCACTAGAAATGGATTACCTTTCATGCAAAATTTCTGCAAATTTCTGTCCCCATAAAACCTGCCTTACGAAGAGAAGTGTTCCAATGCATCTTCTATTATGCTGACGATCATTGACCAGGAATGCAAATGCAATATGATAACAGACAAAAAGGCCTTTATTCTCAAACTGAATGTAGTCATCTACTTGACAATGAAAAGCTTTTTGATTCAATATTCTGAGGAAATTTTAGGTACATTTCATGTTACTTGGAAACAATCCCTTGAGGTCACTAAGTCTTTTTTAGGTAGCAATTGAAACTTATTGATCTTGATTTGTGGTAAGCACCGAAAATTGTTACTGTTTAAAGGGTACCTGTCACCAAAAATTTTTTTATCACAATTGTTTTATATATTATTTAAATATAACAATATTGAAAACCGCATCAAAATTGGTGACAAAATAAAAAAGTTATAGCGGTTTGAAATCCACATTTTATAACTTTCTCTTTATCGAAAAGTGAAACGCCTCGTTTTGAGTTATAAACGTGTGACGTCATTGCAGTACAGTGAAACTTCCGTAAACCGACACTCCACGGGACCGGTCATTTTGGTCGGTTTACAGAGGTGTCGGTTTTCAGAAGTTTGAAAAAAACCGGGGATTCGAATCCGGTTCGTTCCAGTCCGTTACCAGGTCAGAATTTAGTCAGTTACCGGATATGGCTATTATATAATGTATTCATGTGTGTGGATTCGATCGTGTTTGTTATCACTTACATCGTGTAAAGTGATATTTTAAATGTTATTTATATTTTATTTTTATATTAAACAAATTGAACAATAAAACAATGTGCATACATTGTCATCGTAGTTGTAATACGTAGTTCTTATCGTCTACCAAGATCGGGCCCTGCTAACAATACTCAAGTTTGTGTTATTTTATTTTATTTTTCTCGCCCGAGAAGAAGAGGTCATATCAATCATTCAGATTTAAAAAAAAACAAGGAAAAGAAAAAAGCTGTATTGTTTTGCCTTGCATCTAAAAACATCACGCAGCTTTTCGGCATCCGACTTCTGTTTTTTTTTTTATATATATAAACAACGCAAATTTTAATAAAACGTTTTAAACACGTTTGTTTATTTTAAAATTACATACGATACAGATACATAATAATAACAATTATTATTAATAAGTTAATGTATTTAGTAAACATCGACCGTAGGTAAACAGGTGTTATACGTAGCCCGCGGTAATATGAGTTCTCATCACGTGCAGTCATTCGTGACCATTCAAACATTGTTTGTTCCACAGGTAATGTCAGTATTCGGAAGTTTATTTACTGTTAAAGAAACCGATTTGGGCTGACAAATTATGTCGGTGTTCGGAATACGGAGGTGTCGGTTTTTGGAAGTTTTTATTACATCATTTATATAAGAATAAATCCGTCCCAGGCAGACAATGTCGGTTTATGGAGGTTGTCGGTATTTAGAGGTGTCGGTTTTCGGAAGTTACACTGTATTAGAAGTAGTGCCTAACATAATTGACGTATGTAGAATAAAGTAACGACTCTGACATGTACCTATTTATGTCAAATAGTTCGTCATTATTTGGGGAAGCAGTAGACTTTCTTATAAGTGATGAATTTGGAGTATAACCGTTATTTATTCGAACCAGAAACGGACGAATCTGATGAACATATTGAGTCGAGTCCCAAACTACCGTCAAGAATTGTGACTGCATTTGGTTGCATAGCTGATGAAAAATACTTGACGAGTGTTAACTTGTCAATAACACGAAAATTGATTATATCTTTGACTTTTTTTAAAATAAATTATCTTATTAAGTCGGACTGGACAGACTCAAGAATTACGATAAGTTGCATAGCTATAATAAAAAATACGCGATTAGTTTTTACTTGTCAAATACAAAATTAATTTAATCGTCGACATTTAAAAATGAATTAAATATCAAGTCGGACTGGACAGACTGCCGGATGAATATTATGGAACTTACCGTGGTGTCATGTGCTGATTTTGAATTTCTATTAAAATTCATTCAAAATTCAAAATTTTAAATGCATTATTTTAATAAAAATTCAAAATCAGCACATGGCAGTAGCACCAGCTAAAAATCAATTCATAAAAACCCAATCGCCTATGCTCTTTTGTGTAATGTTTATTGACAGTTGAAATTAAATGACCGTGATGTAGAAAACTTTTAAGTAGTCTGGCGGCATCACATTTCCTCGATAATTCGAAGATTTTCACACAATTAAAGTTTGTAACACAGTTGTTTTCAACTGTCCGATGACTAATTAATGCTGGGGTAATTAAAAAGAAACTTGAAAAAAACAAGATATTCCATCTCAAATTATTTTACGCGAAATATATCATAATTGTTTAAAATGAAATGACACGGATTTTAGAATGAGACCACATTTTAAAAAAAGAGATAATAATAATAATAATAATAATTTTATGGATTTGTATATATAGAATTAAGAATTAAAGAATATCACAGCTAAATGTATTCCCAAGGAAAATCTAATAAAATCAAATGCTGTAAGTAGATCAATAAGCATGTTTTAGACTATTCTGTTAATATATAATTGTATATTACAGGACGTAAGATAACTTTATCACCCTGCAAATCAATTTTGCAAATTATAAGTGACGTCCTGTTAATTACAGGTGTGGGTCTGAATCTAAGGAATGTGTCTAATAAACAAAAAGATTAATAATAATCTTAATTATCGGTACATGTCAAACGGGTGTTAATACCACTTCATTAAATGGTTTTCTCGTAAAATAATCATAGAAAGTTAAACTACGAGTTCGTATTTGACTTATTTTAGTAGTTGGTAAATAATATTCTGTGGAGGTATGTTACTGGTATGACGTCACAACACGGGAGCCTTGATATCGACCTTTTTGATTTGGATTTCTAGAGATGTATTAGAAAATCATCGATATCTACCTTATTATGATATGGAAGTTTATGGAATTTTCGATACAGCCATATTTAAGTACGACGAATAAAATATGTCAAAACTGAAAATCGTTACAGGTACCCTTTAAAATGGTGAACTTTATAATCCACGTCTTTTTAGCATTAATTAAGAATAAAACAAATACCTTCAGATTAATTTGTAAATTAAATCTTTCCTTCATTTGCACATCCTTGTCAATTTCACAAGTTAAAATCTTATAAATAATACCTTACATAATTTTGGTATTAAACTATCAAAAAAAAAAAAAAAGTTAACACTTAATCCTACAAGCAATTTAACAACTTCAAATATAATTTTAGTAAAAATTAAAGTTAATAATGTACATCTATTGAATAATTATATAAATTATATTTATATTGCCTTGGACACCTTACCGGTATCTGAAGCAGAATTGGATCAACAGGTTGTCTGAATGGCATAGACTCTGGATCCTGTCTGTATAACTTTTCAAGTGTCGGCATAAGAGCTTGCCGCAACTCGTCCGGATTAAAAACTAAAATAAAATAATAAAACAATACATAAGGTAATGTATCCTCTTACCGGTATTTGAAGAAGGACGGGATCTACTTGCTGTCTAAATGGAATAGACTCTGGATCTTGTCTGCATAACTTTTCTAAAGTAGGCATCAGAGCTTGTCGCAACTCATCTGGTTTAAATACTATAATAATATAAAAGAAATATTCCACAGTTCAGGTGTCCTTACTCTACCTCAGGATTTGATTTTAATAGAGGTAAGAGGTCTACATCAGGGGTCTAAACTTCGGTAGGTTTTTTTTTTTTAAAAAATCCATATAAAATACACAAAATCATCTCCACATATTCTGACAGAACAGAAACCCATCACTAAACTGTAAAGTAATTGAGATTGATGTTGTATGTAAATTATCAGTTACAAGAACCTAATAAGTTATAAAAGCGATTGTTCAACAACCCCTGAAATCCTCCCAAGCCTTTTTATTATATGATAACTGCTTATAAGCAGTTATTATCATTACTGTAATTAATCTGCTACAAGTTTCAAGAGTCATGTTATTTTCCCCAGTAAACTCAAAATGTGCAATTCCTTACTCAATAGAAATGATATCAATGCACTTATAATAGGGATATCAAATAGTAAAAATTAAACCATTCCTTTCATGGAATTTTTTAAATACCATACAACATCATCCTCATTTACTAAAACTACACAACAGCATGCAAACTAGGGTTAGAGACTCTGAAAAATAGGATACTTTAGGCTTTTTTTAATTCACCCAATTCCATCTAAATTTGGTTTGCTTCTGGTAAATTTCCTGGGTCTACAATAATACAGTACCAAATAGCTCCATTAACAACCACCACATGCAAAAGCAGCATGTTACTTTTGTGTATACTAACTTTTCTTTTGCTTTGGTGCTTTGACTGGTGTGGCAGCAGATGCAGGCTGTGTTCCAGGCTGTGGTGATGCTGTTACAGTACTTGGCGTGGAAGAGTTGGTAATATCCATAGGACTAGCTCTAGCATCTGAAGATTCCCCTTCATTAGTACTGGTGTTATTACATTCAGATTTAGGAGTTGCTAAATCACTGTTATTTGTTGTCTCTGACTGTTCTTCCTTCATCTGAAATAACAGATAGAAATAATAAATTAAAAGACACACTCACATCATAACCTTTACAAAACAATTAACAGTAGCTTTCCCTAAAAATTGCTAATTTTTTTTTTAATTAAAAAAAACCCAGGAGAATGTGAAATAACTGCTTTATTATAACATCTTTTTCAACAATGTCCTGAAACTTACTTTCAAAGGCCCTTGAATAATACACGAAAAGTTGAGAAAAGAGCGAGAGAATTATTGTTTAACTCAAGATTATTCTAGCTATAGCTATTCATTATAAGAAAATGTCAAAAAAAAAAAAAAAAAAAAAATAAAAGTACCAATAAAAACAATAAATTAATGAAATACTGTAACAGTACTTAATTTCAAGGGGTCAAATTTTCGCCATGTTCAAATTTCTGACCTTTTCCTGGGGTGTGATATTCAGCGGATTTATGAAACTGATTATAAAATCAAATATCATGAAACTTACTATAACTGTGTAACACATTAACAATATATAAAATAATGAAATAGACTATAGATTCTAGTATATCAGCGATTGTATATAGTGTTTTGCTTACTAGGGAACAGTTGACTGAGCTCTATAAATTGATTAATTTGTTTAATTAACAGGTAAGTACTACTCAAAAATGATTTTAAAAAAGCTCATGCCAGGTTTATTCAGTAAATGGTCAGGTATCCAGTTGTGAAAATGTTGAAAAAATGGCTTCATCTTAAAATTTCCACAACCCCAGAAATGCTAATCAAAATCTTCTTGATTCAGAATAATTCTGCATTCAATAAGTTAATACTGTACCAGTGATGGGTTTATTGTAAATAATTGGATTACATATAAATAATTTAATGTACATGGTCCATATCAATAAAGAAAATATTGATGCTGACTATGTACTTTAATGTATTATTGTTTGCGTGGTACAAATTTTTGTGGAAATTCTTTCACTGCAAAATAAGCCAAAAAATAAATACATGTACACCACAAAAAATCTATACTTATGGTAAATAGATTACAGATGCTTAACTGGTAAGAACCAGAAGTATCTCAGATAAGACATGAATTAAACATTAAAGATGCAGTCAACAAAATCAAGCAAAATGTTTTAGGATAGATTATTGATTATGACAGGGGAGACAATCTGGAGCTTATTCTTTAAAAATAAAAGAATGAGTAAAATTACTTGGTTAATCATATTCGAACCGTGCTTTCAATGCCATCACACTAACTGTACTGACACTGAGGTGTCAGCAGTTTTATAAAGTGCTGTTTTAGCAGTTGCACTGGGCTTCTGAATTGCCATTTATCCAACATGGCTAGGCATCAATGAATACAGAGTAAATAACATTATGAATACAAACCTCTCCTATATTTTTTCCACTAGCCACACTATCAACTTTTTCTTGTTTGATCTCATCACTACTTGTATCCATTTCAGACTTGAATTCTTGCTTAATGTCTGGTTTACTATCTGCTGATGTTGTAGTTACCACAGTTACAGAGGCTGATGATGTTGTGGTTGTATGAACACCTGATGTTGTAGTATTTGTCAGCCCTGTTGTACAAGGTGCTGACAAACATTCTGTAAGAGTTTGAGGCTGTATACTGTTATTGTAACTGGAGTCAAGAGGCTCAACCTTCACTTTAATATCCTGTAAAGCACTGTCTGTCTGCTGAATAATAATCAAAATATTTTAAGAATAAATTTATATATACTTGTAGAAAGGTATCAATTACTATTACACCAGTGTTAAACAAAACTTTTATTTAAATTAGTAAACTAATTCAACTATAACATTTGTGTTTTCTTGATCTTTTATTTAAAGTTACCCAGTTACCTAGTTCAAAATTTATTTTTAATAGTAAAGTTACAGCAATTTAATCAAGCAAATATTTGATATGATTTATTGATTTTAATATGATATTCAAAAAGGTGTGATGTGAGTGTGTGCTGTTTGTCCTTCTATGTAAGACTATGCAAAATATGAAAGGTAGTTGCAATAATATGCAGGGAAAGATTTTTCCAAGCCTGAAATTTGACAAAATTGTTCTCAAAACCAAATATTCGATTCTTAACATTTAGGAGAATTTACAAAAAAAAAAATTATGTCTGATAAGAAAAAACAAGTTAAAATCTTCAGTCAAAACTAATTCAAAATTCCTAATAAATCCTAAGTTTATTCCTGAGAGAAATCTGTGAAATTTCAATGTAACATGATTTATTTGTCCTAGAATAAAGTTACTGTAATCCTTCTATGTTTTTGGACACTTAATTTTTAAATTTTTTAATATCCTCTTATTTCGGACAGCAATTTTTTTTATCTCTAAATCTGGAAATTTTTGTTACAACTGGAGTGTATGATGAAGAGTGCTTTTAATAAAAGATTTGATAAAATCAAGAAGAAACTTTGTTTTTTTTTTTTTTTTTTTTTTTTGTTATTTTACATAAAATTATGTTGTTTTCATGCATTGTGTATCGGCACAATGAAGTCTTACATCATACCTTAAGGCAGGTGAAGTACCGTGTATTTAAGTTTTTATATTGCTGTTGATAGTCTAAAAAAGAATCGAGACCCAAAATCGGCTTCATAACATCTCTAATTTCTCATTAAAAATATATGGAAACCTCTTATTTTCTAAACATCTCATTTTAAATTTCCTCTAAATTCCTGGACACTTGAAAATAAAATTATTAAAATTTGTCCGAAAAAAATAGAAGGGTTACAGTAATTGATCTTTTTATCATTATTATTATATTTATCTAAAGTGCAAGAGAAATATGTATAGCATGTTAGTAACAAGAGAAATACTAACCATTTGTGACTGTGACTGTGATGTAGCTACTGAAGTGGGTGGTAGTGATGACTGAAACTGCTGCTGTTGTGATAATTGCATGGACTGAGATGATACAGATGTTTGTACGGCACCACCAGCTCCTTGTAGAAGAGCCTGTGTTGCTCCAGTTGCAGTAGCCTGTGGCTGTGAGGGAGGTGGAGGTGTTGGTAAAGGTTTAGGGATCTGCTGGTTTTGTGGTATCTGTGTTTGTGGCTGAGATGGTGAAAGCTGAAATATAATAACAACTGAACAATTTACAATTGGGTTTTAACTTTTTTATTCAAATAATCATATTACTATGAAAACAGATCTGATTTATATCCAATTTTTTGGCTCTTTTTTCCTAAAAAAATGTCTTTTTTGAAAAAGTAATAAATTTTCAATTTAATCACCAATGGCAATTTTTGAATCTATGTTTGTGAACCTTAGCACTTAGTTTTATATGTTGAAAAGTAATACCATAATAAGTCAGTATTGGAACAAGAACAATCTACCTGTTTAGATAGTGCAATGCAAGATACTGGAAGAACTGATCATTTGTCATAATCCATGGTCACATTTCATATCAAGGTTCCAAAATTAATATTTTTTCCATAGGAATAATCTGATCATAAATAATATTTCTGAGAGGATTGAGTTTAAAATAATTTGTTAGGGCTGTTCCATTAAAACATGAGGTACCTGGGGAAGGCACTTTTGATTTTGTGTAACCACCCATAGAAGAGATTTACAGATTCTTATGACCACCCATATATGCAATTTTCTGCAATTTACAGCCCCCCATAGAATTTATTAATTATTTATTTATTTTTTAAATCACAAGATTTTATTTATCCCAAAACTCTTACATCCTCATATGGCATAAATGGATATATTAACTTGAAACTTCCTTTGCCGACATTCGCGCGATCTTTATGCAAGTTCCTCAGATGTTTTTTTTGCTACAGCTTAATATCCTAATATTATTGCACAAAATACCATTAGTCGTTATCGGTGTCAGTCACAAATGCAGAACAAAACTGAAAACAAGGGCAGCTACTCGTACTTTCCATTATCGGGTCTATTCGTCTTAAAATATACTTTGCCCCTGTTCACGTTTCGTCCTGGATTCATTCGCCCTACTTTTAATATGGTTTTATTCCATTATCAATAAGTTGATTTTTTTTCAAGACATATCTTATTTTAAAATGCAGAGATGACTTCAAACTATTATCCTTTACTTTACTTCGATGTGGAACACTAGAAATTACCAAAATTTTACCGATAAAAACTACCGGCGAACCCATAGACTTATATTTAATATTTATGGAGAGATTACGTTAGAACAACCACCCATAGATGTGTTTTATGTCCAACACAACATACGATAGATTTGTTTTTCCATTCTGACAAGCCTGGTATATTTTTTTATTAAATTGATATCCCCGGGTGCCTTATTTGTTTTAATGGAACAGCCTTTATGATGTCTAAATGTTAAAATTTTACATTCTGTTTCTAATTTAAGGTTAAAATATACAATTAAAAATGCCCTCCAACACGAACAGAATAAACTGACACCTCCTATATTGTTATGACAAATTTGTTCAAAATAAAAAGAACATACCTGTGAAAGACCTAAGGGAGAAAAATGTTGCTGCTGTGATGGTGGTTGGGCTTGTTGTTGTTGCTGTGGTGTCAATAATGGTGGCTGTGGAAACTGACTTTTGATTGCCTCAACTTGTTGTTGTTGAGTTGGGGCAGCACCTCTCAACTGAGCAACAAGTCCAGACAGCTGAGATGGCTGAGGTCCACCAATCTACATAACAACAAAAAGCTTATCTATACATGAATTTTTGATTTCTTTTTTAAAAAAAAATAATCAGTCAGATTTTTTCATTCAAAGTGAAAAAAGCTTGTCTTAAAAAGCTTATGTAAGGAGCAATATAAACAGTATCCCATTATATGGATATCACATTTCTTAAAATACATGGATATATACATTTAGCCATCAAATACCTTTAAATGCTCTTGAAATCAATGACTGTTTGTGCTGTATTCTAAAATTCTCATGTTAACAATATATCCCATAAACTTCCCAAAATGCTGAACAAAACTTGTGTACATGAATGCCTGTTTGTATGTGTAAAATAGGGAATGTGATAGTTACCTGATTCGGCAAACCAGGTCTTTGACCTTGGGGTCTCATCAACGATAAATTTGAACCAAATGGGTCATTTCCCAATGAATGAGCAGGATCTGATAAAGGTTGGTTTCCACCTTGAATTGAAGGATCTACAAAACAAAGAATAATTCAATTGTCTAAGTTCAAAAAATCTGCAGACATGACACTATATTTTAAAATACACAAAATAGAAGAAAGTTATAGAACTTAACACAATTAAAGGCTGCATAATTAAAATTTTGAGGGCAATGTAACCAACAAGTAAAAAGTCCCCAAAAAGACTGTTTGCTTACATAAATTCAAACCCTTCTTTTGGGGTTGAATCATGATCAATTGAGGACATGAAATTTTATTTCCAGCCCAACAATTCTTATCATCTTATGGGCAACCCATAAATACAGTATTCCAGACAAATTACAATTCCATCAGAATAAAGACAAATCACAATTGCATCAGAACAAAGAATTATTGGACCAGTTACTGTCTAAGTGCCGAAATCGACAGTTTTCAATTTAAAATAATTGACTAATAGCCTACATAATATGTTTCAGGTAGTGGAGTTGGTCCCGGTTTGTTAATTTCTAAATTATAAATAATATTTCAGGTACAGTGCTCCCTCGCCCTATCGCCCCCCGATTTATCGCCAACCTCGCTCATCGCCAAGATTTATGTTTGTCCCATTTTCCTGCTATATAATTCCCCCGTTAAAATGCCAAATTCAGCTATCGCCATCCGCCACATGTTTTCAGGTACAAACGTCCATAAATTCGTTAAATTTCATTCGATAGTACCGCCATGTTTTTTCTTGTGTCAAGGTGAGATTCTTCCATTTCCCAAGACAACCTGTTAACTTTCATGTTCACTTTGTCATGCATCAACGCATAAGTTGATAATTGCTGACAGTGATCGATATTCTTTAGGTAATGATTGTGCAAACAGATTAAGAGTTAATTACTGACCGGTATACTTTATTTACTAATAAATTTATATCCTGGTGTTTTATGACTGGATTAATACCCACACAGGTAAGTGTTGATTAAATACGACTTACTATTAGGGAATTCGTTAACATCGACAATGAAATTCGAACCAATGAGGCTGTATCGGATGAAAGTATCTTAGAGTCCGTCCAGGACATGTCGGAATTTAATGACGATACTGATGACGACAATGATGATATCGAGGAAACAAAGCCATCGTTTACTGACGTTACAAAATGTTTGACAACTGTTATTAAATTCTTTGAGATGGAGGACAGCACTACAGAATCGGACATATCCAAATTATTTTATTACAAGGATCAAGTCAATAAAATTAAAGTAAAACGTGCGAAGCAGATAACCCTTGACCAGTTTTTCAAGAAATAGTAGTAGACTTTAAGTATTTCTAGTGCGTATTTCCTTGGATAGAAAGTAATTAATGTTGGAATTATGTGTAAAAAAAAGTTACTTTTTGGTATATAGCAGTTTTAAATAACAGTTTTTGACAGAAACAGTATGATTTTATTTGGAAATTAACTACGTATATAAGGTTAGCATTTACTTCTTTATATTTTATTATAGCGGAACCAACTTGCTGGGCAACTTCCCGGTTTCCAGTCACCCCACTTTATCGCCAAACTCGGTATACCGCCAAATTTTATTGTGGGCAAAAGGCGGCGGTATAACGAGGGAGCACTGTATTTTTTTTCAACCAAATTTCTGGCTTATTTCTACTTCATACACAACCTGATGTCTTTTAAGCATTCTCTTTTAATCTGAACTAAGTGACATTGGTGTTTCTAAGCCCTATTATCAATGCAGTTAGTTCTGGGCTGGTAGAAGAAATCTTTGGGCCAAGAAAAAAATATCTTTGACTAATTAACTGTCAATAGTTACTAAGATATGACTAAGTGTGATTCAAACTAAAGCAGTAAGGAGCATTTGTAATCACTGAGTCTATACATTAGACCTCTTAAATAAATAAGACATTTAAAATACTTACCTTGATTTACTTTCATCCTTTGAATTCGTTTCTCTTCCAATTCCTTCTGAATTTTATAAATTTTCTCAGCTAGTAGATGATAATACTCTTCCTGCATTACAAAAAAAAAATATATATATATATTTATAATATATCACACTCTGCTATAAATAATTAGCAAACCCATTTCTTACAGAAGTTACTGGAATGCCAATTTAATACTTTTTATTTTACCCTTGTTTGAAACAATTAAATTAATCTCAATAGAGTGAAGAATTCAATGTTTGTACTTAAATTGAATTAACATAAATTTTGTATGTACAACTGAGCCCATGAAATCTTTGCCTGATTGAACTGCAAGCCTGTTCAACTGATCCATTTCAGCAGGGCATACTTTCTATACAGTTTGTTAGACGAATCCATGTTAACAGATTACCCGTCATATCTAAAATTGTCTATCGAGGTCATAGTTTAGAAGGTAGAACTAAGTTTTTAAACAAAAGGTTAATGCCCTAACTTGGTCTACCCAATTTTTAAGATCATCAATTTGTTAAGAAGAATTTCTCATTCTACACTATACTCTTCATAGATAAACTCGGATCTTTCTTGTTGGGTTAGCCACTGCAGTAGCTCAGTTGGTAGAGTGCTCGCTCCGTAAGTGGAAGGTTGTGGGTTCGAACCCCGGCTGGGTCTGACCAAAGACTTGAAAGTGGGAAGTGACTGTTTTTTCACCAAGCACTCAGCATTACAAAATGAAAGTCACGGTTCTTTCGGATAGGAACTTAAAATAAATGAGGTCCCGTGTCATGGCAGGCATGGCACGATAAAGAACCCTGTTGTATAATGCCATCAGTGCAATGCACAGGCAAAATTTCTGCACTTTCGCCTATAGATGGGGACGTCTCAATATAAGTGAAATATTCTTGACTGGGACGTTAAACACCATAACTCAATTCAACTCAACTCTTGTTGGGTTAAGAATGCGCAAAAGTTTTTCAAACAAAAATAACTTTATCATTTAACACAGTAAACATCATATTTTATAGTGACTAAGGTATATGTTTACACATACCCTACTATTTGCAGTTTCATACATATCTCCTTCCACTTTTCTTGCATATGCTACCAAATTGTTCATACGTCTATCTTTCAGAGCTGCAGGGTCTGGTGTAGGAAAAATTGCTTGAACCCTGTTTTAAAAAAAACAAAACAAAACAATCAATGATCTATATAAAGACTGGCTGTTCTTCAATGCTAGTTCCTACTGCAATTGAAATACTGGTTCTAGTAAATCTAAAAATTCTCAAACACCATGACATGATTTACACTGCTAGGTAATTAAGTTTCAGATTGGATTTTCACTGTTCCAATTCTTGTATGCAGCAATATGTGTATATGTTTAATTTCCATTAACCTCCATATTTATAATCCCATTGTTTTAAACAGAGTCCAATTACTTTCAATTTTCAAAACTTTGGCCAAACCCATCCAAGAATAGATTATTTTCAACTTACAGTTTATGAACAAGATGATTTCGTAAGTCTTGTGTAACACTTTGGTGCCATTCTTTTGAGCCTCTATTGGTCTGTGCCATATTCTGTTGGGGACTAGATTGTGGAACTTGGGAGCCATCAGAGAGACCTGGACCTAATAATGGATTATTAATACTATTACCGCCAACACCTAATAATGGCTGCATTTGATTTGTCTGACTAGGTTGATTTATGGCATTTACTGAAAAAAAATAATATACAGAGGTTATAACTCATAATATTGTAATAACAAATACTAATAGTTTAATCTTTTAAAATGTTTAAGACATTTATTTTTTATTAAAAACCCAACAGATGGTAATGAAAAGCATCTTTATTCACAATCATCATGATGTTACCCAACAAACTTTTTAGTTTGAATACTAAAAAGTTTAAATAAATCAGGTAAAAATACTAATCTACAAAACACATTCATCTCTTGCCACTGAAAGAAAAACTCAACTGATGGTATTGTTTTTTTTTTTACACTTTAAAAAGAAATTAATAAAACCTGTTTCCATTCCCAGTTGCCAAAATTGACACTGACCAATAATTTCTAAGAAAATTCTTTAAAACTAACCTATATCAGCAAATTTATATATATATATATACAAAGCCATTCTACATACATGTTGTTGGTGCTGGGGGCCTATTTAATGGGTTCTGGTTAGCACTGGGTTGGTTTCCCAGGTATGGTAAGCCTAATGCTGCATATGCTCGCTGCATTTGACTATCGGTTGGCATACCACTTCCTGCTGCCGTCACCGTTGTTGATCCTCCACCTGCTCCTCCAGCACTTCCTGTCCCAGCTGGTACATGATTGGATGTATTAGGACCCTGTGGCACTGAAATAGATTATTATTTAAAAAATATTTGAAAAACCAACATGAATATATTTTTTCAAGACATTAAACTTTAACAAAGTCCTTTCAATATCGTTTTCTACTCATTTTCCTTGCTTACAAATTAAGATGACAATTTACCAACACAAAATGACTAAAATTGATCTATATGTATCTCAAAACTTATTTTTCATAAAAAATTTCCCATCATAGTTTGCTGACAGTAATATCTAGTCAGATGTTTTCTTGAAAGTTAAAACATTCAAAATTTATTTTTAATAATCTTACAACACTAAAGAAGCATTGTGATATCAATGATATTATAATCATTTTAGTTTACCAGGAAACTTCTGAACTATGATAAATATTTCTTTAAAAACTGGTAAAATATGCTTCACTATGGATGGCCTAATCTGCATGTTTCATTCCTTACTAAGAGAGTTGTATACTCTAAATATCAAATGTTCTTCAATATGATAAAGAAGACTGTCCTTTTATTGGTTTTCTTCACCCAAATAGATAATTTGAACATGAAAAATTATGATTCTTCATATCAACCAATAGATTAACTTTCTTGTACTAAGCATTACTTCATTGGGGTAAAAGATGGATGCTGTAGTATTAAGCAATACTTAACTAAGTTAAAAGAATTCAAATAATGGAGATAGTTTGTTATACATTTTTTAAAACAATAGAAAAAATGAGTTTACATGAAGACATCAGTAGTTATTTTTTTCTACAACTCTTTATAGTAAAAACAAAAAAAGTAGTGAAATTCATTTCTATATTATGGGGAATTACTTCAGCAAGGTTAAGAATTTTACAGCTTCAACATTAAGACCTAGAATATTTTAGATGGAGTAAATTATCAAATTCCAAATACCAAGAAGCTCAAATATATATTATTTTCCAGATAACCATTATATAACTGTTATTTGAACAGACATAATCTAGAAAAAGGGTAAAACAATTACTTAGATCAAGAAGTTGTTGCCTGGTTCCCTGTGGTCGTTTTTCTGATGCATGCTTCAATGGTAAACAAACAGGACAATCACTGCGAGTACAATTCTTCCAATGGGTTATTATTTGACGAGACGAAGCACAATGAGCAACTAAAAGAAAATTTTAAAAATCAACAATTATCAAACAATGAAATATGATTTTTAAAATTAGCTCCAATGCATTCTGTATTGAACTACTAGAAATAAGACTACATTCAAAGTGCATTCCAAACCATCTGAGGAGCTTTTACCAATATAAAATAGATTTGTGTGCAAACATTTGTCCTTCTTGGCAGAACCACGGCAATCCTGTAAGATTCAATTAACTGTCAATGGATTGATTTCAGGAAGGTTCTAATGTAAAACATCTTATGCCAATGTTATTTCCACAAACTGACATCATTAACAATATAATTATTTGTGTAAAAACTTCTATCAGAAATAATTGGGTCAATAATAGTTCTTATATTTTTAATTAAAAAGATCCTCATAAAACTGAACTTACCTTGACAGGATTTTCCTGCATTACATGTTGTCATATGATTAAGCACATTTTTCATTGTTCTACAATGAGGAAGGGAACAAGCTTCACCATTGTTTTGTTCCCTCCGCTGACATTTATGAGCATGTAAAAGAAGCACTAATTGTTGCTGGATGAGTTTACGTTTTTCAGGATCAGCAGTTGGAGGCTGAGTACCACCCTGACCTGGTCCTGCACCCGGTACTGGCACTGGTCCTGCAGCTGGGTTTGCTCCCCTTATTCCAGGCTGATGAACCTGCAGAAGAAAAAAATCATTGTAGTCTTACATTAAGTGCAGATAATTAAGGAACATGAGCTAAAGACACCCACAACACCACCCTAATCAATCAATACAAATTACAGAACAGTAGTATATAAATCTGTAACCTGCATACAAATATAACACTACCTGATACTTGATTCAGATTAAAACAAGTATATACATAAGGCATGCTAACAAAACCAAAATCTATCTTACGGACAAGTAAGTGAAATGTAGCATTTCTCAACTCTTGCATGTGCATTAAAATATCACATGCTGGACAAAAACTTAGTTCTGCACTAAATGTTAGCTTAATTATGCTGTAGAAAAATAAAAAGCTAAAAAAGAAATAATGAAGAATCAAAATATTCACACAATAAGACAGACTAGGAAACACATTTTATTAGGCTACTTACCCCACTCATTGTGTTAGTTGGTATACTAATGGAAGGAGATGTCATGGTTAAAGTCTTAAGTGTGGAAATGGAAGGATTGTTAAATCCACCGGAAGACGATGGATGCCCAGCCGCAGAAGTAGCATTAAATCCAAAGTTCCCACCACCATGAGGGCCATTTTGCTAAATAAAAAATAAGTGATGTGAATAGTTAAAGTCAGAAACTGAATAATTACAACAACTACAAAATCAAGCAAACTTATTTAATAAGTCCACCAATAGGTACTTTTTGTGATTTAAACTTCAGAGCTGCCAACATTCAAAAATAGGAGAGAGTAATGGTTTCAAATTAGCCAGGGGTCTGGGGGCCACAGGCCCCAGCCACTGAAAAAACTTAAAAACACGGAAATTGCTTCACTTCAAATATGGGACAAAAATGAGACTTAATATTAGTATAGTTTAACAATGACAAATTAAACACATGTATGGTACTCACTTCAATCTCTATTTTCAATATATGTGGCACTTTTTGCCCTCTTCAAAAATTCCTGTGTAAAAGTTTGACTGTAGCAAGGTCTATCTGCGAATACTTGCTTTCTTATTAAAATTGAACCTAAAGTTGAGTCTGTCATTGACCCCCTGAAATCAGTTCTGTTCTTTCTCACCAATAAAAAGACCCTTTCACATTTATGTTTTTTGTGTTCAAATGTTTTTTGATATCGTATTCTCCCCTATGCGCAATTGCAAAGTTGCACATACACAATACACAATGGGCATATGTTGCCGCCATATTGGATTTCACAATGTCCGGGACTTTTGAATATTCTCCCCAATAGTGTTGTACAATCGCAACTTTTTGTTTTTTTCCTTGGAGAAGAGGAATCGGGTACATCTTCTTCTCGATCATGCTTCATTTTCGTACACAGCACGCTTAAAATCACTCTGACTGGTTTTGAATGACTAAACGCATCCATGACTCAGATTGGTGGGTTCTAATCTCAAAAAAGAAAAGATACTAGACGAATACGGGACAAAATTCTGGAAGTTAGAAAACGGATACGGATAAAATTCCGTATTTTGAAAAAAAATCCTAATTTGTGTCTCGAAATCGTAATCCCATAAAATCGTTATAATTGCGCCTAAATCGTAATAGTTGGCAGCTCTGAAAATTATTTTAATAAAACACATATCTACTGTCTCTGTTGATATTTTCTATAAAGTTTTATAAACCTTTTGATAAACTGTCCTGAAGGATTGTTCTGGACAAGAATTTTCTATTGTGAATTCTAAAGGGCCACACTTGAGAAAACTTAACTAATATACTCAGTTGTGCATTTAATAACTGACCACTGTTGATACAGTCCACCATGTTTAGTGATGAAAACTTTACTCAAGACCAAAACTTCAAAAGACAAACTCCAAGAAAAATTTTCATTGGTTAATAATGTTCCACATGTTGCTTTGCACCAAATTTTGCATTTAATACTGAAATTCAAGTTATTAAGAATTATGAGGAATAAGAGTTGGATGGATTGAATTTCAAATTTAATTTCCCCTTTCCCTTTATTTTAAAAAACAAAAAGGAGAAAAATTAATTTAAAGATAAGAAAAGTGCCACTTTCAATAAGTATCTGTACATGATCATGAAAAAATGACAAGGCAAGATGAAAATGATTACGGTTGAAATTGATAGGTGAATGAAATATAGGAATTTTAACAAAGTTTTAATCTTTAGCAGTTTTTAAGTTAGAATTTAATCATAAACTAAAAGATTTCACTATGTTTCTATTTCCTGCACAACAAAATGTGTAAAAAAAGAAAAATAATAAAATAAAAGCAGAATATTACATAACATCAGTTTACACAGTTTCATAAATAAATTAGTTGTTTGTGAAGTTTTGAGCAAGACACCTGAATCTGAGTCTGATCCTGGTCATTTGCATTCTTTTCAAATGTCTTTAAAATGTTAAAGTTGTTCTTCTTACACTGTTCTCAACTATCAATTTCAGAATTTAAGAATTGGAAGACTCAAAATGATGATAAAAATGCAGAATAGAAATTCTTTATTATAATAGTAGACAAATATAAATCTAATTAAGGTTTGTCTAAAACTTAACAGTTGGTAAGAAAACTGAAATCTGAAAACATTCTTGCCTTAGCTTCACAAAAATAAATACATTCAAACCCGGTTAATTGCATAACCCCTGTGATTCAAATTTAACTGATATATGTAATTAACTGGGTTTTACCATTTCACACATATCAACAAAACTCCAAAACAGATGCCCGAGATGGTGTCCACCATTATATGATCGTACATATTAGGTAAGTACCGTAATTCTTCTATGTATTCGGTCCCTCTATGTTTTCGGACACCCTGAATTTTAAATTTTAATAATTTTTAAATTTTCTCTAATTTCGGACAGCAATTTTTTACCTCTTAATCTGGACATGTTTTTGCTGAAACGCAGTTGCAGCATATGATGCAGAGCCCTTGAAATACAGATTTAATAAAATCAAGAAGAAACTTTTTTGTTTTCAATTATTTAAACTATAAATTGTTTTCACGCGTTTATTTCATTGTGTATTGCCATTGCATCATAACATGAAACAAGTATGTGCAATGTATTAACGTTTTATGTAAACTCAATAAAATCATACCTTTAATAAGTGCTTTAATTTTCTATGAAAGTTGATTAAAATTAATGTTCAGTGTTGAGAAAATCGTGTAAGACAGAATCTTGTCGGTACACTATTCAACATCAAAGACATTTTTTCTAATGAAAACAGGAAGTGACGTTTTACACTTATTCTCATTTAGTGTTTGTTATGGGAAATCCAAAAACGACCATGTGATTGTTCCAGCCGACAGACACGTTAAAAAACTGTTTTCCAAGATGAAAATTACATTAAAATATGTTTAAAATAAGAGTTAAAATAATTTATTTTTTAACCTTTTATTTGCGGGAGTCGGGACTTGTTCCATCTTTGCATTGCCATTTCTTAAAATGTACACACATACATGGAGGCCGACGCGTGGTAAAATATTGAATGTTTGATTGAAACGAAATTCTCTGAACTTGATCCACAAATAATGCAACACACGATGAATAATAATTTTATTGCAGACAATTACAAATAGAAAGCGGCACGTTGGTGCACTTCAAACGTTGGGAGTTAATGAAAAAAGTCATGTTGTTTACTTGTAATTAATGTGTATTACTCACAGAATCATGATTATTGATCAACAAACACTTTAAAAAATAATAATTAATGAAATAAACAACACAAAAGGTAATTTTTACTTGTATTTTATTTAAAATTTTACTTCATCATTGATTTATGCGTGGATATCAATGTTGATAATGTGTTAAAATACCAAGAGGTACAGTACAGCTCAGGTGGATTCGTGAATTTCCACCCGCCGCGGTGGACAAGGTTGCCGATTAGAGGGGATTAAATTTCCACCGCGGTCCACCGTGATTCACCGCGGTCCACTGCGAATGAAGAGAAAAGGGATTAGGAATATTTTTGCCGCGGTGGACAGCAAAATCGTCCACCGGCAGAAAAAAAACTCCACCGCGATGATTATTGAAAATGAAATACATTTAATCCTTAATGTGTACTCAGAGGCATAAATATCTTGACCATACGAGGAATGTTTACATGGATGATTGATTTAGTTGTTGATCGGTGTTGTCCGTAATTAGATAAAAATTAAAGCACAAGACTTCGGACAATAAAGAATCCTGTCACAAAAAAATAAATAGATAAACAAAAAATATATAAATAAATAAAAAAAAAACCCACAGATTTTTCAAAGATTTTTTTTTCCACGTAAGTTTTTTAAACAGTTAAAGCACGAGATCATTTTTACAAAATAATTTACCTGAAATTGTTAGTCAAATGTGTATCAAAATCTAATCCATAAATATAAATAAATCCCGGTTTTAAGAAGACCTGTATCGTAGATTTACTAATTCCAAAAAAAACATTTGGAGTGAAACAACATCTTCACTGATTGCTTTTAGTATATATGACTTAACAATAAGTTTTGACTTCAAGCAAAATACAACCTCGAGTTTCATTGCACGTGCCTTTACCAGTTAACCTTTACAAATGTTTTGACAGCTAGGTCAGCTATAATTAACCTGTTAACATGGTTATCGTTTTCATGAGGCCCGAGAATCAGTCCCGTTTTTCTTTCTTTCTTTTTCTTTCTTTCATTTTTTAATTATAATTTATTTATTAATTTATTTTATTTTTTTTTTTTTTGTGAGAAATAAAACCCGTCCCGGGAAAACCATTTCCTCTCTCCAATAATTTTGGACTCGGAAGATATGAAGTGTACAGTGATACAGTGGACAGTGATTACGATCAAATGTTACCGACAAACTTATTAACTAATTAACAGTGATGAGATCCGGAACGGAAACGCTAATTAATTAGTAGGTTCTTATTTTTAATCATCTGTTATATGCTAATCATCACATCTTGAGAGGTTTTCACGTGTTTGTCTTCAAATAATGTCTGCAGTCGTGACCTGGTAGCAAATTGAGACGGGACAAGTAGTACTTTATACACAGATAATTTATAGAATAAAACTTATCGTTTGGGATGCGAGAAGTACTTTGCTTTATGGAATATTTTAAATAACTGTTTTGTTTACACCATCCTATATTTAGATCGCCGCGAACCGACACGAGATCACGTGTTTGTAACATTTTCTACCAATCTAGATCTTTATTATTTTCAGTGAAGAGTTTGAATATAATGCATATATTTTTTTCAAAAATTAAAATGTAGAAATTTTCAATGCAAAAATAAATAAATAAATAAAAAACGCCAATTATTCAGAATATACACGTACAACAAAACTTGGGTATTTAGTGTTAAGGAGAGAGAGAGAGAGAGAGAGAGAGAGAGAGAGAGAGAGAGAGAGAGAGAGGTCAATTATCAGGACGGTTTAGTTCCCCTTTCTCTTTCATAAGAAGTAGTTTTGCTGTCTCATCACTTGACTAAGTTTTCGGGTTAAGCTTGTTGTTACCTTGTCTACGTGACATGAAGTTTCCAGATTAAAATTGATGCGGTTTTAGAAGCCTTGGATTTATTTCTTGAATTTGTATTTTAACAGATAAAAATAACAAAGCTGTTTTAATTTGATGTTTTATTTATATATTTTTATGTATAATACTCTATAAAACGGCATAAAGAAATAAGTAAAAAAAATAAACAAGCATCGATATTTTCTCCTTAGTGAATCCTGAAACAACTACTAATTAAGACCCGATAACGGTTTGCAAATTTCGATTAGGTTTGCAAATTTCGATTACACATATTTAATCCTCAAAACCGATGGTCGCGGTGATCGATCCGGTGGACTAATCATACTATGAGATGTCCACCGGCAAAACCGTCCACCGCAAATTGCGGTGGACAGAATATTTCCACCGGCATCCACCACGGATTTTACTGCTGCAGATTAAAAAAACACCGCGGCGGGTGAAAATTCACGTATCCGCTTGAGCTGTACTGTAACAAGGAACCAAAATCGGCTCTAAAATATCTCAAATTTTTCGGACACTCTAAATATTCAGACACCCCCAATTTTTAAAATATTTAATTTTCAAATTTCCTCTAAATTCCAGGACACTTGAAAATGAAATTATTAAAATCTGTCCGAATACATAGAAGAATTACGGTAGTTGTACACTTCTAGTGTGAAATAAAGAAAAAACATTGTTTAATGTATATTTTTCAAATAAACTATAAGCTAAATTTACCTTATGTGTTTTTATTTCATTATAAGTTTCTCTTCATGTGTTTGTTAATCAATACTCACGATACAAAATGCATTATACATAGAGGATGTCATCTTGAAAAACATTGTTTTTGTATGTTATATTAAATGAAAATCACCGACGATGACCAAATGGTCATGCAAATTAGCTGAATGTAAATACCAGAGGAGTTCTACACATTTTATTTAACCAATGAAATAACATTATTTTTGTTTACTGACAACTGTGTATTTCTGTTTTACCAAAGTTACCCAAAATAACATAACTTATACTGAGAGGTTCAAATGGGGTCATTTTACTTGTACACATAAACATAATTCCTATTAATTTTTCCATAATTTTTAAACAACAAATCAGCACTTTTTTATTAGATATGCAACATTATTATGTCTTTCTATTTTATTTATAGATAATCTTTTTTTCTGAAACAGTATGATGCATGAAAGAAGTCCAATGTTTGTCAGCTATTGTCAGAATTATCATCCAGAATCAGAATCACCAGCCAATCAGACTGCAGAAAACTTAGAAATTTTTACATATATTTGGTCAGTTGAATCTAACCTGGATATTGAATAATAAATATACTGACCAAATCTCAGAAAAGACCAATTAACATCGGAGGAATTATCATCTGGGAGCCATTTACCAATCAGATTGCAGGATGTTAATTAATTATACAAAAAGCAACCAAAGTATTTCCACCACAATAATACTAGAAATTGTCAACCCAAAACAACAGCATAATACAGTGTTTGTATTTATTATGTACATATTTCACCATACTTGGAACTTAACTGAAGATAAAGTGTACATCATTCTATATTTAAAGTATATTTAACTGAGTTTATTTCAAAGTATTGTTGCAATCAATTGCAAGCAATGTCCAATTTTCCAAAGACAGTCAAGGAGAATAACTTTAAAATGAAAAGCAATAACAAACTATCATAATAAATTTCAAATTTGTTCTATTAGTGCTATCGCTTTTTATTGCCTTTTAAATAAATGTTGCTGAAAATATGCAGACAAATTAACCCAACACATCAAAATCATGATAAAGTGGTTTACTATTTGAAAGAAAGTTTAACATACTACACCAGTTCTCTATACATTTAAGCTTTTACTTTCATATTCAGAAAACATGATTTTTTCTTAATCGATAGCGGACAACTGTGTCAAAAAGTGCTCATTCATACCCAAAACAGAACTTGACCTAGGCATTTTTATGATGTCTGTATACCAAATTTCATTTCAGTGTGTGCAACCTCTGCAAAGACAATGAACTGCAAATTATTGGAATTTTTCTAAGTCCAAGGGGATAACTGTGTCAAAAATTGCTCGATTGTACCCGAAACAGAACTTGACCTAGATATTCTATTGATAAATCTGTTTCCAAATTTCATTTTAGTATGTGCAACCTCTGCGAAGAAAATCAATTAAAACTGTTGGTGGACCGACTGACCAACAGCAGCAAAGCAATATGCCCTCCCTTCTTTGAAGGGGGTGCATAAAAAAACATGGGATTTCCAAATACCAATTAGTGTGCCACCTCATCTAGTTTCTTAATGAAAATATTAGTGGACTGTAGAAAATTTATGATCTTAATAGACCTGTTAATAAAATAATACTTAATTCCTAGAGTGTGTAAAGTCATTTTTTCCTTCCTTTTGAATATTGAAGATAAGGTCAGCAAACATGAATACCTCCGAAATTCATTTCATTAAAGCTGCATTAAGTTTTCCAAAGAAAAAATTAAAACGGTACTAATCTAACTAATGATGTTCCTAATGAACAATGTTACATTTGGTTCAACGATATAAGCTCGAATAAATGCAGAAATCACAATATTTACCCAGCGAGATGCAGCATTTAGGATCTAATATTAGAACATGGTTACGTCATCAAAAACCCGGGTAATTTAAACACAACTTTCAAAACGGTGAAATACGATAAATTAAACACAGAACTTCATTGAATTTGTCATTTGTGACTTAGTAAGGGATACAAAACACCATGTCAAATACATTCGGATATAAATGAAGGACAATTAATGTAATCTGTTATGTTTCACTTTCACGGTTTTTCCGTACATCCGACATGATCCGTGCGCATGCTCCAAGCTCATAATTACCATCGTAAAACTCTGACCAACCGGTCAGAGGATTCCGTTTATTTAACAGCTAAAAGAAATGAAATTTTAGAAAATGAATGTCACGGATCGTGGTTAGAAGATATCTATTTTTAAAAAAATATATTTTTAGAAAATCAAAAAAAAATCAGAAAATTGATAACCTTAATGCAGCTTTAATCAAACCAGCGGCAATAACATTTTAAAATGTATAAATATTGGAAAGAAAATCATTAAGTTATATGCTCAGTGGTAAACTCCACTTAAATGTACAATAATTTCCTTTACATGACACATAGAAGTTTTCATTATCCCTATTCCCCAATATGATGTTTAAAAAACAACAATAAATAGCCAATCCTAAACAGTGCTGAAAACAGTAACCTCTTTGAAGTCTGTACTACGTAATTTTTCAACAGCCTCATATATACCACAATAAGAAAAATTTATCTATATCAGACAATGACCAATTAAAATTCAGACTTATTCTAAACACTGCCAATGGACGAGCCATGTATCAAAAGGTAGTCAAGGGAGTAAACTGATATTCCACCAGTATACTACAAAGTGGAATATACTTCTATGGTGTGATTATTACCATTATTCATTTTTTATTTAGTAATTTGGTCATTTAGTTGACATCACATTTCAAACAATAGAATAAAATGAGTTATACATTTCAAAAACAATGACATTTTTCTTGACTTCATTTATTAATTTGCCAAATGAGAAATAACCGTCAATGAAAATCACTGAAATGGTTATCGTTTAGGTTTTTACTGCATGCCACAAGGAATTTTCTTTAATTAATAAATTTTTTACTGCCAACTTTAATTTTTCGACTTCTGTATGTTAAAGGGGAGAGTTTATTCCACCTTTAGAGTATGATTCTACGACTAATGAATACTAAAAGGCATCAGAACTGTGATATTAAACATTTTTGCTTAAACGAGATGTCCTGGTACCTATAAAAACTAAAAACATTGCATCTTAGTACAACTGTCTTACCTTCATCATTGACTGCTGATTCTGTGCATTCAATCCCATATGGCCCAAATTATGACCAGACATCTGTTGAGAATTCATGTTCCCCATTATAGCTGCTTGTGACATATTTGGTACAGTCTGTCCTATGCCAGATGGCATGGAACCACTTGTTGCACTAAGTGGCCCATTCAACAACTCACTGTGCTGTCCCATTGACAAACCAATGTTACTGGTATTAATATGTTGACCCATGGGCTTCATCACAGCATTTGATACTGACACCATTCCCGCACTGTTTGACATAGTATAAGCAGCACTACTAGTAGAAAAGTTTTGATCACCAATATGTGGTGTCCCTGTTTTAACAGGTCCATGAGGCGGGGAGGCTAGATTATTTGTCAGTGGCGGACTTTTCACAACATTGTTAACATTTAAACCACCAACATTTGGGCTTCTACTTTGTGCAACATTCTGAAGAGGGCTTCCACTACTACTAGGGGGAGTATTAGACAATAACTGAGACAACTGTTGATGTTTTTGTGTTGTGCTATCTTGGTTGTGATGTTGATCGTTGGTTCCATTTTGTGAAATTTCACTCTGTATTAATTCGTCCGGTAAATCAGAAAGAAAGTTCAGGTCAAAATCTGAAAATAGAAATACAAAACAAAAACATTTTAAAAACAAAACATATTATGAAATAAGAATTATCTTATAAACGAAATAATTTCTATCCAAGTGACCCTAAGAAGAAGAAAAGCAAGGTCAATGAAGCCCTGACACAGATTCATTAATTTATAAACAAACTAGGAGACGTCAGTTGACTGCAAATATCCGGATCTGCAAAGACAGAAATGCGTGAATCTGTATATCACTAAAATGAATCGAAAATATTGTAAATATTACATACCTCCACCATCAGTTGGAGTCAAACTTGGCGATGCAATCCTCTGTCGTTTGGTCGCTGGTGGACCTTCCACATTTTCAAGCTGGTCGGCCATGATGAGCCAAATATTGGCAATGTCAGTTCTGGACTTTGCAGGCAAAAATATATGCAATTACTTACGATCCAGAATCAAAACAAAAATTATCCACAACAACAGATTTCGTATGATTCACAAAATCTTCCATAACGTCGGTTCATTTTTCAGAGTTGAAACATGGAATTTCCAATTTTGGTTCTTGCCATGATCAGAGTTATCACAAAGCCGATCATAACTGAAATTTAAAAACTTCACATCTCAATAAATATGCGGAAATATAAATCCATTTAACACATGTTAGAAGTATAGATATCCATCTTCAAAATCATCTGATTCCGACGACAAAAGAGTCCTCTAATGATGATAAAGAGTCCCCGAATCGGTCGGATTTTTCTGTTCTCGACAACCTAAGATGGCGGCTGTTGATGAAAAGTTTTACGCTTGTCACAGAAAACGGCGAACATTCCCGAAGTCAAATATTCTTACGGAATTTACCACGTGACACGAAATATCAAATTTGATTTGCTAGTTATGACTCAGGGACCTGTAATCGGGTCATTAGCGAGACTGAACGAAAATAAACGACATAAAATTATGGGATATTTATATTTTCATAAGGTAAATGAAATCAAAATTTACAAATGGCTTCGTAAATGGAATACACATCATTTTGTAATTAACCAAAATGAAACCCCCTGTTCAATGTATGATACCTTAAAATGTGCACACTTTAAATACCATTCCAATTATCAAAAGATTTTTTTGTTATTGTTTAATTTTATTAATTTGTTATTATGTTTTTTAGCTGAAACATGACAATATATAACATTTTTGGAGGACTTTTGGGATGTTGGTGTAGTTGGGGAAGTCATATTTCCACATTAAACAGCTACACAAACTCGTTTATATCAAATAAAAGTATTTTGGCAGAAAATGAAAATGGCCTGGAAGAAAAGCACTAATGAGTTTGGACTGCTTGTATTTTGTTAAACTGTATCAAGCCAACCCCAGATGTGAATAATGAAAATGGAAAGTGTTGCCATAATGAATGAACAATCTACAGAAATGTTTTTATCAATTTCCATTGTCACTACATTTAAAAAACATTTATAAATCATCACATTCAAAACATTATAAACCCAAATAATTAGATAAATTAAATAAATCATTTAAATTTGTCTATAGAAGATTTGCTGTTGTTATTTATGTATTTAATTTCATGACATTTTTATCCACTGAAACATTAAAATCTAGCTGAAGCATCAATGAAAGAAGTTATTTAAAAAAATGAAAAAAAGAGGGATGAAACATTTTCAAGTACTGATGAATATCAAATTTCAATCTTATACCAAATGTCATCACATCTATGATATCTTTAACATCAACAATATTGATAACATGTATAAATTCTAGGTATGATGGCAAAGTCGAATGACTGATGAAACAATTAAACCCTGAAGATAATTTCAAAATGAATGACTAATGAAATAAATGCACCATAGAGACAATGTCAGTGTATATTTGCGAAATAAGTCGCCCACAGAGATGGTATGAAAAGTTAAAGTAAAGCAATCCAGGAGAATGAATTCATAACATATAAAATCACCAAATCTGATAAATATACCATACTATGATGTCACAAAAACATGGGTAGATTTTCCAAATAGATATCATATCTGTAGAAAAACTGTCCAGACAGGAAATGTCTAATCATGGATGATGAAACAAGTAAAACCAAGAGATGATGACATTGCATTTGAAAGGGGCCAAAAAATCAGTGCAACCTAGAGATGTTGCTAATGCATTGACGAGACTGATGAAATGAGTATAATCTGAGATGACGTTATAACGTTTCAGGGACTTTTGTATCATTATATCTTAGATATTGTGTCATTTCATTGTCAAGACAAATTAATCATCATAATTTAATGCCAATATATTTATGAGAATGAAATAGGGGCAACCCAGAAATGATATCATTACATTGATTAGATCGATGAAATAAGGGCTGATCAGAGTTGATGTTGAGACAGACGAAGTAAATGGAACACATATGGTGTCTTTATGTCAATGAGTGATGGAGAAGGACAACTCTGAGAAAATTTTATTTCATTAATGGGACAATCATTACAAACCAGATTGGTTCATTGGTTGTAATGTTGTTTATCGTCACATCATCAACAATTCATTCTTCAGTTATTTGTGAAAAGAACAAGATAATAAATCTCTTAGGATTAATCTAAAGACAAGTTCATGTATGTGTGTGATGTGCGAGGGTGAAGTATAGCCTGCCATTTACTAGGGCAAACTAGGGACAACTTTTTGGTAAGGTGCTAGCTTACTGAGTAAGCATGCAACAGGCAAGCATACTACTTTCCCAGTCCATTATCCTGGCACTGGGTGAACCAGTCAATACTCTCTCCTCCTAACGCTGAGCTCCGGGAAAGGAAGCAATATCTCAAATTTTAAAGCCTAATGTATGACCCCTCCTGGGTTTACCCCCCAAACTCCTGCTCTCCAGGTGGAAACTCTATCACCAAGCCACTAACAGGGTATCACAACCCATAGAAAGATTGATGAGGACAATTCTGATTAATGTCAATACATTAGTGTGCCTGATTAAATAAATAAAATGCATAGATGATGTCAATACTTCAGCGAGACTGATGAAATAGGATCAGCACAGATGATGTCAATGATGTTAATACTTTGATGAGACTGATGAAAAAACTGCAGAGATGCTGTCAATTTATTGATGAGGCTGATAAAGTAAGATCAACTTGGAGATAATGCCATTTCCTTGGTGGGTTTTCAGAGTTTAATCCAATGTATATTATTGAGACTCATGAAAAGACAACACAGAGATAATTTCAACACATTGGTGAGACTGATGAAAAAAGTACAACAGAGGGATGATATCAATACACTAGTATTTATGGGATTGATCAAAAAAAGGACAACACAAATTATGAGAATACATTGATGAGACTAATGATGGAGGAACAACTTAGGTCATTTCATTGGTTTGAGTTATTAATCATCACAAATCTGAGATAATGCCAACACATGTAGAATGATGAAATAAGAGCAATACACAGATGATGTCTCAGAGTAGATTGTAATACATTGACGAGACTGATGACATAAAGAAAACTCGGAGTAGATTGTAATACATTGACAAGACTGATGACATAAGGAAATCATCAGAGTAAATTGTTATACATTGAAGAGACTGATGAAATACGGACATCATTAGAGTAGATTATAATACATTGACAAGACTGATGAAAAAAGGACAACTCAGAGTAGATTGTAATACATTGAAGAGACTGATGAAATACGGACATCATCAGAGTAGATTGTAATACATTGACAAGACTGATGAAATAAGGACAACTCGGAGTAGATTGTAATACATTGACGAGACTGATGAAATAAGGACAACTCGGAGTAGATTGTAATACATTGACGAGACTGATGAAATAAGGACAACTCGGAGTAGATTGTAATACATTGATGAGACTGATGAAATAAGGACAACTCGGAGTAGATTGTAATACATTGACGAGACTGATGAAATGCGGACATCATCAGAGTAGATTGTAATACATTGATGAGACTGATGAAATAAGGACAACTCGGAGAAGATTGTAATACATTGACGAGACTGATGAAATAAGGACGGAGAAGACTGTAATACATTGACGAGACTGATGAAATAAGGACAACTCGGAGAAGATTGTAATACATTGACGAGACTGATGAAATAAGGACAACTAAGAGTAGATTGTAATACATTGACAAGACTGATGAAATGAGGACAACTCAGAGTAGATTGTAATACATTGATGAGACTGATGAAATAAGGACATCATCAGAGTAGATTGTAATACATTGACAAGACTGATGAAATAAGGACAACTCGGAGTAGATTGTAATACATTGACGAGACTGATGAAATAAGGACATCATCAGAGTAGATTGTAATACATTGACGAGACTGATGAAATAAGGATAACTTGGAGAAGATTGTAATACATTGACGAGACTGATGAAATAAGGATAACTCAGAGTAGATTGTAATACATTGATGAGACTGATGAAATAAGGACATCATCAGAGTAGATTGTAATACATTGATGAGACTGATGAAATAAGGGCAACTCAGAGTAGATTGTAATACATTGATGAGACTGATGAAAAAAGGACAACTCGGAGTAGATTCTAAAACATTGACGAGACTGATGAAATAAGGACAACTCGGAGTAGATTGTAAAACATTGACGAGACTGATGAAATAAGGACATCATCAGAGTAGATTGTTATACATTGATGAGACTGATGAAATAAGGACAACTCAGAGTAGATTGTAATACATTGGTGAGACTGATGAAATAAGAACATCATCAGAGTAGATTGTAATACATTGAAGACACTGATAAAATAAGGACAACTCAGAGTAGTTTGTAATACATTGATGAGACTGATGAAATAAGGACAACTTAGAGTAGATTGTAATACATTGATGAGACTGATGAAATAAGGACATCATCAGAGTAGATTGTAATACATTGATGAGACTGATGAAATAAGAACAACTCAGAGTAGATTGTAATACATTGACAAGACTGATAAAATAAGGACATCATCAGAGTATATTGTAATACATTCATGAGACTGATGAAAAAAGGACATCATCAGAGTAGATTGTAATACATTGATGAGACTGATGAAATAAGGACAACTCAGAGTAGATTGTAATACATTGATGAGACTGATGAAATAAGGGCAACTCAGAATATATGTTTTTCATTAATGTGTCATTCATCACAGTTTAGAGATTATGATAAAACATTGATGATTGATGAAAAAAGGACAACTCTGAGACTATGTCAATACATGAGTGAGACTGATGACATATGAACATTACAGATGATGTCAATGATGTTATTACATTGATGAGAATGATGAAAAAGAGACAGCACAGATGATGACAATGATATTATTACATTGATGAGAATGATGAAAAAAGAACAACACAGATGATGTCAATGATGTTATTACATTGATGAGAATGATGAAAAAGTAACAGCACAGATAATGTCAATGATGTTATTACACTGATGAGAATGATGAAAAAGGAACAACGCAGATGATTTCAATGATGTTATAACACTGATGAGAATGATGAAAAAGGAACAACACAGATGATGTCAATGATGTTATTACACTGATGAGAATGACAAAAAAGGAACAGCACAGATGATGTCAATGATGTTATTACACTGATGAGAATAACGAAAAAGAACAACGCAGATGATGTCAATGATGTTATTACACTGATGAGAATGACAAAAAAGGAACAACACAGATGATGTTAATGATGTTATTACACTGATGAGAATGATGAAAAAGAGACAGCACAGATGATGACAATGATATTATTACATTGATGAGAATGATGAAAAAAGAACAACACAGATGATGTCAATGATGTTATTACATTGATGAGAATGATGAAAAAGTAACAGCACAGATGATGTCAATGATGTTATTACACTGACGAGAATGATGAAAAAGGAACAACACATGATGTCAATGATGTTATTACACTGATGAGAATGACAAAAAAGGAACAGCACAGATGATGTCAATGATGTTATTACATTGATGAGAATGATGAAAAAGGAACAACACAGATGATGTTAATGATGTTATTACACTGATGAGAATGATGAAAAAGGAACAACACAGATGATGACAATGATATTATTACATTGATGAGAATGATGAAAAAGAGACAGCACAGATGTTGACAATGATATTATTACATTGATGAGAATGATGAAAAAAGAACAACACAGATGATGTGAATGATGTTATTACATTGATGAGAATGATGAAAAAGTAACAGCACAGATGATGTCAATGATGTTATTACACTGATGAGAATGATGAAAAAGGAACAACACATGATGTCAATGATGTTATTACACTGATGAGAATGACAAAAAAGGAACAGCACAGATGATGTCAATGATGTTATTACATTGATGAGAATGATGAAAAAGGAACAACACAGATGATGTTAATGATGTTATTACACTGATGAGAATGACAAAAAAGGAACAGCACAGATGATGTCAATGATGTTATTACATTGATGAGAATGATGAAAAAGGAACAACACAGATGATGTTAATGATGTTATTACACTGATGAGAATGATGAAAAAGGAACAACACAGATGATGACAATGATATTATTACATTGATGAGAATGATGAAAAAAGAACAACACAGATGATGTCAATGATGTTATTACATTGATGAGAATGATGAAAAAGTAACAGCACAGATGATGTCAATGATGTTATTACACTGATGAGAATGACAAAAAAGGAACAGCACAGATGATGTCAATGATGTTATTACATTGATGAGAATGATGAAAAAGGAACAACACAGATGATGTTAATGATGTTATTACACTGATGAGAATGATGAAAAAGGAACAACACAGATGATGACAATGATATTATTACATTGATGAGAATGATGAAAAAAGAACAAAACAGATGATGTCAATGATGTTATTACATTGATGAGAATGATGAAAAAGTAACAGCACAGATGATGTCAATGATGTTATTACACTGATGAGAATGATGAAAAAGGAACAACACTTGATGTCAATGATGTTATTACACTGATGAGAATGACAAAAAAGGAACAGCACAGATGATGTCAATGATGTTATTACACTGATGAGAATAACGAAAAAGAACAGCGCAGATGATGTTAATGATGTTATTACACTGATGAGAATGATGAAAAAGAGACAGCACAGATGATGACAATGATATTATTACATTGATGAGAATGATGAAAAAAGAACAACACAGATGATGTCAATGATGTAATTACATTGATGAGAATGATGAAAAAGTAACAGCACAGATGATGTCAATGATGTTATTACACTGATGAGAATGATGAAAAAGGAACAACACATGATGTCAATGATGTTATTACACTGATGAGAATGACAAAAAAGGAACAGCACAGATGATGTCAATGATGTTATTACATTGATGAGAATGATGAAAAAGGAACAACACAGATGATGTTAATGATGTTATTACACTGATGAGAATGACACAAAAGGAACAACACAGATAATGTCAATGATGTTATTACACTGATGAGAATGATGAAAAAGGAACAACACAGATGATGTCAATGATGTTATAACACTGATGAGAATGATGAAAAAGGAACAACACAGATGATGTCAATGATGTTATTACACTGATGAGAATAACGAAAAAGAACAACGCAGATGATGTCAATGATATTATTACACTGATGAGAATGACAAAAAAGGAACAACACAGATGATGTCAATGATGTTATTGCACTGATGAGAATGATGAAAAAGGAACAACACAGATGATGTCAATGATGTTATTACACTGATGAGAATAACGAAAAAGAACAACGCAGATGATGTCAATGATGTTATTACACTGATGAGAATGACAAAAAAAGAACAACGCAGATGATGTCAATGATGTTATTACACTGATGAGAATGATGAAAAAGGAACAACACAGATGATGTCAATGATGTTATTGCACTGATGAGAATGACGAAAAAGGAACAACACAGATGATGTCAATGATGTTATTACACTGATTAGAATGATGAAAAAGGAACAACACAGATGATGTCAATGATGTAAATACATTCATGAGATTGATGTAGAAAGGACCACAGAGATGCTGTCAATTCATTGATGAGGCTGCTAAGAACAATACAGATGATATCAACGAGACAACACAGATGATGTCAACAAACAATGTCCATACATTGTTAAGATTGATAAAGTAAGAGTTAAATCCAATATATGTATATAAGGCTAATGAATGGACAACACAGGGATAATTCCAATACATTAAAGACACTGATGAAATGAGGACAAAACAAATATTGTGAACACTCGTTGAAACTATATTGTGAACACTTAATGAGACTAATGATGGAGAGACAACTCAGAAATGATGTCATTTCATTGGTTGAACTTATCAATCATCACATTTTAGACATACTGCCAATACAAAGATGAAAATAATGAAATATGGACAACACAGAGATTATTGACTGGACAGATGGAATAAGTACAACTTGGTGATGATGCCATTTCATTGGTGGGACATATTCTTCATCAAAGTGCAGAGATGAAGTCATTGCAATGATGAAAATAATGAACTTAGAACAACCCAGAGATGATGTTATTTTAGTAAAGAGATTGATACAATAACAACAACAAAGAGATAATATCAATACATTGATGAGGCTGATGAAATAAGGATAACTTCGAGGTGATTTCAATGCATTGATGACACTAATAAATTAAAGACAACTCAGGTACAACGTCATTTTATTGGTGGGACTTCACATCCAAGAGATGATGCCAATACCATAATAAAAAATTATGAAGTAAGGCACAGCCCAGAGTTGATATTTCATTGTTGAGACTGATTAAAAAAGTGACATCCAGGTATAATGTCAATAATGGCATGGGTTATACTAATCAAATAAGTTCTCTTTTTTGGTGATCTCATCGATTGGAATGATGAAATATGTTCAAAGATATAATGTCAATGTTTTGTTGGAAAATTATCAAGTAAATACCACACAGCGATGATGTCAGTGCGTGGATCATACTGATAAGATAAATATTGTAACACCTCAGAGACGTCAGTGGACTGATGAAATAAATACCACACAGAAATGATGTCAGTGCGTGGATCATACTGATAAGATACATATTGAAACACCTCAGAGACGTCAGTGTACTGATGAAATAAATACCACACAGAAATGATGTCAGTGCGTGGATCATACTGATAAGATACATATTGAAACACCTCAGAGACGTCAGTGTACTGATGAAATAAATACCACACAGAAATGATGTCAGTGCGTGGATCATACTGATAAGATACATATTGAAACACCTCAGATACGTCAGTGTACTGATGAAATAAATACCACACAGAAATGATGTCAGTGCGTGGATCATACTGATAAGATACATATTGTAACACCTCAGGGACGTCAGTGTACTGATGAAATAAATACAACACAGCGATGATGTCAGTGCGTGGATCATACTGATAAGATACATATTGTAACACCCCAGAGACGACAATGTCTTTATGAAATATATACAACACAGCGATGATGTCAGTGCGTGGATCATACTGATAAGATACATATTGTAACACCTCAGAGACGTCAGTGTACTGATGAAATAAATACAACACAGCGATGATGTCAGTGCGTGGATCATACTGATAAGATACATATTGTAACACCCCAGAGACGTCAATGTCTTTATGAAATATATACAACACAGCGATGATGTCAGTGCGTGGATCATACTGATAAGATACATATTGAAACACCTCAGAGACGTCAGTGTACTGATGAAATAAATACCACACAGAAATGATGTCAGTGCGTGGATCATACTGATAAGATACATATTGAAACACCTCAGAGGCGTCAGTGTACTGATGAAATAAATACAACACAGAAATGATGTCAGTGCATGAATCTGACTGGAAAAATACATATTGTAATACTCCAGAAACGTCAGTGTACTGATGAAATAAATACAACACAGAGATGATGTCAGTGCATGGATCATACTGATAATATACGTATTGTAACACTTCAGAAACGTCAATGTACTGATGAAATAAATACAACACAGAGATGATGTCAGAGCATGAATCTGACTGATAAAATACATATTGTAACACTCCATAGACGTCAATGTACTGATGAAATAAATACAACACAGATATGATATCAGAGCATGGATCTGACTGATAAAAAACATATTGTAACACTCCAGAAACGTCAGTGTACTGATGAAATAAATACAACACAGATATGATATCAGAGCATGGATCTGACTGATAAAAAACATATTGTAACACTCCATAGACGTCTGTGTACTGATGAAATAAATACAACACAGAGATGATGTCAGTGCATGGATCATACTGATAAAATACATATTGTAACACTCCATAGACGTCAATGTACTGATGAAATAAATACAACACAGAGATGATGTCAGAGCATGAATCTGACTGATAAAATACATATTGTAACACTCCATAGACGTCAATGTACTGATGAAATAAATACAACACAGAGATGATGTCAGTGCATGGATCTGACTGATAAAATACATATTGTAACACTCCATAGACGTCAATGTACTGATGAAATAAATACAACACAGAGATGATGTCAGAGCATGAATCTGACTGATAAAATACATATTGTAACACTCCATAGACGTCAATGTACTGATGAAATAAATACAACACAGAGATGATGTCAGTGCATGGATCTGACTGATAAAATACATATTGTAACACTCCATAGACGTCATTGTACTGATGAAATAAATACAACACAGAGATGATGTCAGAGCATGAATCTGACTGATAAAATACATATTGTAACACTCCATAGACGTCAATGTACTGATGAAATAAATACAACACAGAGATGATGTCAGTGCATGGATCTGACTGATAAAATACATATTGTAACACTCCATAGACGTCAATGTACTGATGAAATAAATACAACACAGAGATGATGTCAGTGCATGAATCTGACTGATAAAATACATATTGTAACACTCCATAGACGTCAATGTACTGATGAAATAAATACAACACAGAGATGATGTCAGTGCATGAATCTGACTGATAAAATACATATTGTAACACTCCATAGACGTCAATGTACTGATGAAATAAATACAACACAGAGATGATGTCAGAGCATGGATCTGACTGATAAAATACATATTGTAACACTCCATAGACGTCAATGTACTGATGAAATAAATACAACACAGAGATGATGTCAGAGCATGAATCTGACTGATAAAATACATATTGTAACACTCCATAGACGTCAGTGTACTGATGAAATAAATACAACACAGAGATGATGTCAGTGCATGGATCATACTGATAAAATACATATTGTAACACCCCAGAGACGTCACTGTACTGATGAAATAAATACAACACAGAGATGATGTCAGTGCATGGATCTGACTGATAAAATACATATTGTAACACTCCATAGACGTCTGTGTACTGATGAAATAAATACCACACAGATATGATATCAGAGCATGGATCTGACTGATAAAATAGGTATATGCTAGACAAATGAAACATGATAAAATAAGTACACACCAAGAGAACGGGGAAATGTTGCATAAAGTACCCTTAAAGAAATAACAATGTTGAATTGGATTCCCTCAAAAGAGACAGTAAGGAAATAGTGAAGTAAATACTGTATTGAATGACAAAAAGATGAAACTAATAAATCTCATAGATTTGGAAATAGTAAAATTATTAATCTATACATAGAAAGGGTAATGATATTAAGTAAACCATGTAGAATGGAAATAGTGAACTAAAAAAAACATGTAGAATGGAAATAGTGAACTAAAGAAACCGTATAGAATGGGAAATAGTGACCTAAAAAACCATATAGAATGGGGAATAGTGAATTAAAGAACCATATAGAATAGGAAATAGTGAAATAAAGAAAAACCGTATAGAATAGGAAATAGTGTACTAAAGAAACCGTAGGGAATGGGAAATAGTGAACTAAAAAAACCCATATAGAATGGGAAATAATGAACTAAAGAAACCATATGGAATGGAAAAAAGTGAACTAAAGAAACCATATAGAATGGGAAATAGTGAACTAAAGAAAAACACATGGAATGGGGTGGGGAATGGGAAACTAAAGGAACCATACGGAATGGGAAATGGTGACATAAGTAAACAAAACAGAATGAAATAAGAAATTCCAGGACATGATATCAAAATGAAGACTAATTATTTTAATTGAAACCGAAAAAGATGGCGCCGAGAAAATATGTACATTAAAGAATTGATGTCAAACCCAGTCAAAGAACAATATCTCCAAACAGAGAGTGTTTCAAAATCTGAAATACAGAGGAATTGATTGGAGTAATTTGAGGCCCCAGTCAATAATTTTTCCACTTTATCAATGTAATTTTTTCTAGGATAGTGGAGGAAACTGAAGTATCCAGAAAAATCCACCGACTTTTGGAAATCTTTTTTACACCTTTAAATCTTGGCGATGAGAGGCACTGTGATTGATATGCCAGCGCTTTAAACCACTCGGTTCGGCTTAAATGCAAAGGATAATAAATGAATTTCAATCAATATAATAGTGCAATGCACGGCTTTCTACAAACATATGAAATTAACCTCACTTGACTATTATGAAAAAGTTTCAGTAGAACAAAGGCAGGTGGTTTATATAAAGTAACAATAACATATTAGTACTGTTAATGTATATATTAAATTCTTGGTAGCCTCTTTTTTTCTTCATTGACGGATGACGCTGAAATTAATAATGTGCACACCAAAACTCTTCGGAATTAGGTGGACCTTGATGACATCCCCCCTCTGTCTATTTGCGGAACATACTCAAATTAATAATGTGCACACCAAAATCTCTACGGAATTGAGAGGACCTTGATTACTGCTCCCTCTGTGAATTTGCTGAACTTACTCAAACAGTGTTTTCTTTCTCGCTCTTTTAAGCAAGGCACTTCTTTGAATAATAATATTTATTCTTATACGTAAAAAATAAAAAATGAAATTATAAATTTTATGGTCAACAAAATTGTAACGATTGTTGGTTCTTGGTTTAGTAATATTTTTTTTTTTAAAAATGTGCATATAAATTTATAAACAAGAGGTTGTAAAGTTAGCGGTATGGTTGTTTCTGTGTTTGTCTTTTTGTCTTGTGTTGTCTAGCTGTTTGTCCTTCACTGGTATTGTGCCGCGTTCTTGGTTGCAACAGTGCCTGAATACATGTTCTTTACTTACAAGCTTTTCTCTAAGCTATCTTTTGATAATTTACAAAGAATACGTTACTAGAATCCAGAATTAGTTATAGTGGTCAGTTTTTCAAATTCAAAAATCTGAAAATAAAAATCATCACTTAGATGTAAGAAATTTAAGATTTATCCTGTCAATATACATGTCTTTGTTATCTCGAGAAAGACGCTATACTTATTGTTTTATAAAACTCAATAAACTTCAACCTCTTATGATCTTATATGTATATAAATCTTTTTTATATTTTTCCAGTATGGCTGGAAAGCAGAACTAAAAACTGTACATGTAGACATGTTTTACTGATAAAAGTTCCAGAATGGTATAGTATAGCTTATGTTTTTATCATTATTTATGTCTTTATTATAACTAACAACAGCGATCATTTCTTCATTCACGAATTGTCAAATTTAAGGGGTATATGAGTACTAAACTTCTTACGTACATAGGGACCCTAAAGCTTCTGGAATCCTCATAGACGTGGATAACAAACGTGTTGCTGTCCCAACTGATAAAGCTTCCAACAACACTATTTAGTTTGTAAATATATAACAAATACCCGCTAAATTTTGATGTGCCACATGTGCACATTTCGGAAAATCATTCCTCATCAGTGACACTAGGGGCCGAAAAGTTTGGTAGATAAAAACATAAGCCCAACAGTTGAAAAATAATGAATCTAAAGCTCCAAAATTATATGAATCAAAATTCATCTAAGGAATGCTTTGCACGAGGGAACAGACCTTAGTTTCAAATAAATTTGAAAAATTAAGACGGCTGAAAATTATGCTAAATAGTATATTTTTGACAACACAAAGTATTGCCTACTGAGTCACGGATATCCCTCGGGGAGTTTTACTGCACCAGCACCGATACTCGCTCAGAGGTAGTAAATATATAACAAATACCTGCTAAATTTTGATGTGCCATGTGTGCACATTTCGGAAAAACATTCCTCAGTGAGTTTCTACCTTAAATGTCTAATGAAGCATCTTGGGTATGGATAGTATATTGAAGAATCCTATATACCAAAACATTTTACCAAAGATGAAATTCGTTTGAATCTAAGAAGAGTTCTTGGTCTTTGGTAACAATCTAACACAAGAAGAACTTGATTTTTCTTACTTGTGTTGGATTCCAAAACTTTATTAGAAATCATGCAAGGGAAATTATAAAGCTCATTTCTCTAAATGTACTACTAAATCGTTTTCAGAAATTCTAATATTAATTTTGACAATGGTTAAAGATGGCCTTTAGTCTTATTCAAATAAAGTCTATTCTACATCTGGCATCATCTAAATGGGGATTCTAAAATCGTTGTTTTATATACTTTATCTCCTGTAAAACATGTAAAAAACGTTTTAAACATCTTCTACTCTTTATTTCAAATCACAATCCCTCATTCTAAATTGAAAGAACGTTTGACACAAATCATTCACTGGTAATTTTTTTTTACAAAAATTGTAAGCCAAGATATTATGTATTAATATCTTCAATAGGGATTCTGGTTATTTTGTCAAACACCATACGGACAAACAAGACTTCACTGAAATCGTAAACGAAATGTTGGGTTTTTTGATAGCATATTTTTGCTTCTGGCAATATATTTTTGCTTCTGGCAATATATTTTTGCAACAAACAATCGGTATTCTGATAGGCAAAAACTCTGTACCATTGTTTGCTGATTTGATTTTGATTAATTAATTTTTTTTTATATTTATTTATTTATTGTTTACTTGTTTAATTGAGTACACATGCTACACACGTGCAGTTTATTTATTATCACATCCTAAAATATATGTTATGAACTCTCCATTTCTAAGCAGCAATGTACCTGCTTATGGTGTATTTGTTTCATAGTTATTACGAAATGTTAGGTCTTATTCCCACTATGATGACTCTATACAACGCAGCAAGCTGCTTACAAATGAATTGTTGATTCAAGGATATTGAAAGCTTTGGCTTATCAAGACACCCTCCATCAATCACAAAATTGTTGATAGTATGATATATCCAAAATTATCCTGATATATTTGAGGTCACATAGTTCCACGTTCTTTTCTTCTTCAATTTTGATTTCACACGTGACCGATGAAGTAAGCTAGACAGGGATTACTTACCACTTCTCATTTGGAATTTTACGTAGTTTTGACTTATTTTGCCATTTTTGTAGTTTGGGTGGTGATGTAAACGTGGACCGGTATGTTTGTGTTTGATTCAAAAGTTAAACCTTTTAATTGTGTGTCAGAGGAATACAAAACGCAAAAAAAGAGAAAAAACCCAATGAATCATTACTAAATTAACAATTTGTTTTTTGATTTGTCAGATTTCATTTTGGGCTTTCTTTAAAAAGTACCCGAAAACGATGATATTGTTTAAGAAACTTATTTTGAATCTTAGTCGATTCAAATAATTAAGTTTGAACAACTGAATCTATTTGTTTTTTAAACACATTTTATCTTAGTGGTCAAAACTAATTTCTAAGCAATATAATTTTTTCAAAATTTTATAGGTTGCTGACATGATCAAAAATTCTAACTTTCCTGATCTTCAAACGTCGATAATATGAAAAAACAAACAATTGCATTGAATCTTTATGCAAACATTTAGAAGTTTTAAATATTTATCTTTAGACGCATCTTTAGGAGCATTTCGAGGCTTGGTAATTTTTTCTTAGAAAAAAATTAATCATATTAGACATATAAACTGTCGTACAGTCAAATCCATTTGGTGTATTTCAAACTTCGCTTAAAGATTGTTTCTCTTTACATACAGCTGATCTATTATAAAAGTTATAATGTACATCCAAGAGACCACTGTATAAAAAATGAGCCACTGAGAAATAGTGTTGATTACAAAAATAGTACCAGCAGAACTAAATCATTTGAAAACTTCTACACGACAAATATTTTGTTGGAACTGAAATACTGAGAAATGGAATGAAATAAAAAACAATGTAAGCATCAATACAAAACTTTGTAGAAAAAAGATTTTACCAGATACGATGCCAAAACCGAAGTACTGAGAAATGGATTTATCATTAACATGCCATCGAGAAAACTAAATCTTACAGAAAAATATTACATTCGAGGCTTTGTATCAAAATTGTTGTACTTAAAATGATTTTATAATCATGACGATGATAGCAAAATCAAGTTATACAGAAAATCACAGCCTAGAGTTTATGTTAAAACAAGACATTAACAAATGGTTAATAATATAGTAGATACAAACAAAATGGAATCATTTAAGCATAAAATTAAATAAAAGTCAAAACAGTTTTACTGAGATATGAGTTAATTACAAAGACGATATAAGCAAACTAATTAAGAAACCATTACATTCCAAAAGTTGTAAAAACATTAAAACATGGCTTTATTATACAGATGATATGTAAAAAACTTAATCCTTCAGAAAATAAGAAGAAGAAATTCAAGAAATAATTGCAAAAACTAAGACATTTTGAAGCGAGTTTATTACGAAAAAGAAGGCAGAAAAACTGAAAAATTGTTAGATCTTTGACAATATATATAAAAACTGTTTTGCTTATTCCGACCTGTAATTAACTAATTCAAAATTGACCTTAGTTTGGGCATGTAATATAATCATTTTCTGCGTTGTGTTATTTGTTTTATACCGTTTATATCAGTTTTGACATAAACTTTTGGATGTAATAGTTTTATTGTATGGTTTAATTCACTCAAAACATACTGTAATAAGTTAATTTCAAAGTGCATCCATCCGACGTGATTTGTCAGATGTAATAATTTCCTATAAAATTAAAGTTAATAAGTTTTAGTATAATCAAGTGGAATGTAATCTTTAACTGTATGATTGTGTTTTGCTAACAGCGTCTTTGTGTTGACCAATTCAAAGTGCGACAGTTTTGACATAATATTTCGAAATTGAATATTTTTCAGGCTACAAGATTCAAGTTAACTGATATAGTTTCTGATAACTTCTTTCAAAGTGCTTCAGTTTTTACTTTGGAATGGCATCTATGTCCAAATCAATTGTTTTGCTGATTTCGTTGTTGTAATAAAACGACACTGAAAGCGCCACTTTAATACACAATCTCTTGGATGTAATCATTTTTCCCCAAGTATCTAGTTTGCTGAATAAGCACATTTTAAAGTAACTTAACAGTTTTGATCTGAACTCAGGGATGTAATAATTTTTGTATGATTTAGTATTTTTAGAAGCACATTTCAAAGTGTCAAACTGACATATTTTAAAATACAAATATAAGTTCATTACAAAGACAATTTCTCCAAAAAAATGAAGTGGTTTTTAGAGGGTTTTAAGGTCTTAAAATTCCTATATTCTGATTGTTAGAAATGAAAGCATTTATCATTCCCGAGTTAATGTTCATCTAGTCAGTATTGTTGAAGTCTTCGATACTGCAAAAGGTTCCCTTCACCACAAATGACTAGACGCCCCCGGTAGCACAGAAACAATAATGATAACATAAAATAAAATTTACTGGTGATAACATAAACTAAAATTCACAGCTGAAAAGCTTTTCACAACACTAACTTGTAATGTTATTATTAGCGTTATTTAACGCACTGGCTTTATATAAAGAAAGAAATTATTGAAAACAATAACGATACTGGAATTATAATATTTACATGTAATACAAATCTGGAATGCTTGTGCAATGACATTAACGAAATTTATGTTGATGGCACATTCAAATGTTGTCCAAAATATTTTTTCAATTATATACTATACATGGCTGTAAAAATGGAATACCAATCGGAGCAACTTAGTAGAGCTGAATTTGTGGGAGGTATTGGCTATAAGTATGCTGCGAGAACGGACATGTAGTGAACATATGTATAATTGACCGATTTAAGTTCTAGTGCTTGTGTTTTTAATGTTTTTAGAGTTTTTAGTTTTATAAATTAAATTGGCATATCTTGCTCAAAATCCCACTTCCACCTTCCCGTGGTGAGCAGGGGGCAACAGATGAAAATCTGGCTATCGGAAGGGATTATTTAATGTAAAAGGAAGGATTAACAACAGGTAAATTGCGGAAATGAAAAGAAAAAAATTGCGGAAAAATCTTTTTTTTTCTTGCGGAAATGACATCATTTTTTTCTGAAAAAACATATCAAATTGCGAAAATGAAATGACCGTATTTAAGCATATGTTCAATGCCGTTTGGGTTTTTCAAATATTTCTTATTTAATATTTATTTACATATTTATTTATTTATTGATTAGATGTGAAGAATAATTTATAAACATAAGGACAAATTCCAGTCATGTTGAGTTATGATGTTTTACAACAGACTGAGTGCAAAATTACAGAAAAAATATATAAAACAGATATGAATATGTTAAGTGTTTTCAGTTTGGACAGTTTACCTAATATTGGCAATGGATCTTGTCTGACTGTCTTTAATTAGTTTCATTTTTGTACTATACTTGGCTGGTTTGTACACTTGACTTGTAAATTGTATTGTGTTTAGTTGTTAGTTTATAACACCAAGTTTTAAGTGTGTATAGTTGTACGTGTAATAATGTGTGATTTACTGAAACATTCCATTGTATTTAACTTCATGAAATAATTAATAGAAATATCATATCATATGCTTTTTTTTAAATTTCGAAATGAAATATTCAATAAAAACCGTAAATTATATATTAACAAATTAAGGAATATATGGAAAAGAATGGATTCAACATCTTAGAAGATACTATTCCGTATGTTTCGAGATCTAAGCTGATTGGAGTAAAATAGAGAAGTTTAAAGCCTGAAGAAGTTTATTTAGATGATTTCGGTTATCTTCTTTCTTCTTTACCCCAAAGTTGTATACATTTTCATCAACAAAAGTTCACAAAACAGAAATAAAATATATGTTATTGGAGTCAAAGCATCTTTGATGGAGAAAAATGCGCTCTGTGTGTAAATGTATTAATAAAAAACCAGTTTTTTTAAAATAAAAAGTTGTATATGAATACAAGTATCAATCTTTTGATTGAAATAACTATATTTTTCATACTAAATTATATTTTTTAAAACCATAACTAACATCATACGGGCAACATTTTACTGAATGTTATGTTTTCTGAATATTATGTTTTGAAAAAATAATGTAGTATTTAATTAAAATCTTAATCACACCAATACTTTTTTTTTTTGAAGTCCCAAATTTCAAATTTTGAATTTGAATAGGGTGACGCCTAAGATTTTAAGAATAATCATTTCGTATAGAAGATACTTTGTTGATGCAGATCGAATTTGTGGCAGTTTTTCTGAATTGAAAACTTAAGTAGATGTTACAGATATATTTATGAACCTATCAAGTTTAAATTTTACAAAGCAAGGTAGATGTATAGCCATTTAATTTTGCACTAAAATTGGCATATGCAAACTCAATAAAAATTTGCGACAAAATCTGGCACCTGTCGACATTTTTGCGACAAAAACATTTTTGTTATGGATTTTTTCTTATAGATTAAAGTTGACCAAAGGTTTATGCAAATAAGCTTTTTATTTTAAGCCGTTTTTCATCTCTTCTTGATAAGAACCAAATTGATATTGAAGAGCCTTGGTCATGTTATGTTAGTTATGTTCATTCATAATTGTTTGTCGGAGGTGGTAGAGATACAAAGTAAAACATATACATGTAGTCGATACAAATTTCAGAGTATTTCAAATAGTTAATTTGCTTCCTTCAAGCAATTTAAATTTTGCACGTTTGATATAAAATATGTTGACTCTGTGTACTTTGTTGCATGTGCTAATTTTAAATATCTATTTCATAGACAATCAATATTAGCACCTAAAAGCTGTTCTAAAACTTAATGAAATATTATTTAAAAACGAGTTATTTCTCTTAGTACTATGTAGAATCTCAGGACTACTTCGATTTGTCTAATTCGTGTTTCTCGAGTATAACTCTGGTAATGCAATGAACATGCGCAAAACTCGGTCTAAATCGAACGGAAAGGGAGTTAGTCGTGTTAAATTCAATATGGAGGTCGAGAGAGTAAAATTTATGTTTGACGATGAACACGATCTTTTTTTTTTCGGTCGATATTTTTTTTTTGGCCGTTTACAACAATCTCCCTAAGGACTTCGTTCCTAGAATAATTTTTTTTGGCACATACGGTCCCTACGTATTCAACTGATGATTTTAGGTAGTGATTTACTCGCCGCACAGATACCTCGTTTTTGTTCTTGTTCCAAAAAAAGGTACAATAATGCAGATCAACTTAAAATGTAAATATAATTGTTATTAGGCCGAGATTGCTCTGTCAGCGAACAAATTCCAATACTTTGATATTTTCCGTTTCGAAAACGACAGAGCAATCTCATTCTCGGTCTAAATTGTTATCATTCAACAATCCCTACTTAATTCCCGCGTCCGCCATGCTGATCTCGGGTTCAACTCGACTAAACTAGCCTAGGGGGTACTATTAATCAGGTTAACACGAGAAACGCCTACACGTGACTTACCCTACCGGTTCGATTTAAATTCGAGTTAAACCCCTTAACATAACTTGGACAAATAGAAGTCGGCTTTTATGTCTTAGATATGGTAACAAAAAATTGAAATCGATTCACGATTAATTCAAAAAGTAATTTTTTATTTGCTAAAATTTTAAAATAGATTTTTATATGCATTAATGACCAGAATGTTTAAAGAATATAAATTAATCATGTATATCTTAAAATCGATTTATAAATCGATTATTACACAAAAAGAATTCGGCAAAAACGAAGGTAAATTACCTGAATAAAAATTACTTCAGGTCTTGGAAATACATTAACTTTAACATTTAAAATATAACAAAAACTGTGTTGTTTGGTCTTGTAAATCTTTAATTTAATTGCCCTTGGGATAGTTTAGAACTGTTTTGGCTTTTTTCTAGCAACCTTTTCGGTCCCGAGTGTCTCCTATGCGATATGCCCATATAATTTTAACATCAAAATTTAACAGGTATTTTTGTAAGATATTTAATACCTGGGATAAAATCGTGTTGAAGAACATCTCATACTTGTTTCATAGTCACTTAAACTGTATGTGCTATCGTGTTGTAGTAAAGGATCGAATTCAAATATTTCAAATATATGCCATAGTGCTTTTTATCTAAAAATAACCCTAAATAAGAACAGAATAGCCTTAATTCATCGGTATTATTTTATTGGATAATTTCACTGACAATAAGCATGTGCATGTATATATTATTATGAATCGTTAGAAATTAAAAATTTTCGACATTAATACGTTTCCGATATAGCAGTATAAAAATACATTTTCTAGCATTTAAAAGAATATTTAGTCGTTGCAGGGGTAGAGAATTAAAATTAAGTCCTGTTCGAAAAAGTAATTAGAAATTTAAATTCTAGTATTTGCTGTAATGATTTTTAGATTGTGTAGATATGGATCCATTTAATTATCAAAAATAGATAAAATAAAATAAAACAGAATAACCAAACACAAAAATATCCTACCAACGTTCAAATCATAATCCCAAACTATGAAAACCGTTAAAGTTAAAAACGTGAACCCCCACATTACAAGCAGTGAGGCCGGGTGCACCGGAAGGGTAAGCACTTCCTGTCTATCTAGCTATAACCGCAACGTGTAATAACGGCCATAGAATTGTGTGAGGGCCGTGATAAGAATAGGCTTGCAATATTCCTTAGTCAATAATTTATTTGTAAGCAACTTCCTTCGTTATATTCCCGTATTGGAAACAAGCTATCGGTATACAAAACCGTATTAATTAATAATTATACAAAGACTTAAGTCATTACGTCATTAAGTCATAGCTCTCAATGTAGCCTTTTAAAATATGAAGCAGAAGCAACTGTATCTTTTATTTCAATCTCACTTTAATAGATAGAATCAACATTTAAGTTTTTAAATCATTTAAAAAAACAATACTTCCTCTTTGAGTCTGTATGAGGAGTTGATTGATTCAGCGACAGTATTTTCTTATTATTTAATCTTTTCTTCTTATTCAACAAGATTCTGCATGAATTCTGCTTCATATGAATTAGAAAACAACCCAGAAAGTAACGGTGCACAGTTTATAACTATTGATATACCGATTATCTGTTCGAAAATTAAATTGCCAAACACAAAATATGCTGTTTATCACAAACTCAATATTTTGTTGATGGTGTTTTCAATACATTTTTTTGTTTGACAAAATAACCAGAATCCCAGTTAAGCGCTAGATATTTATATCTTTTACTTCCGCTTTTGTAAAAAATGACTGATTTGTTTTAGTCGTTCTTATAATTTAAATTGAGGGAAAGTGGTGTTAATAGGAGAAAAATAAGGCACAAGCTTGAAAACATCCCATTCGGGAAAGGATTTACTTGCACGTGACGGATGTAGCTAGCTAGACAGGAGGTGCTTACCCTTCCGTAGCACCCTTCACTTCATTAATGGAAGTTCACGTGTATAACTCATTTCACCAGCTTTCAAGGTTTTTACTGTTTTTTTGGGATTGTGGTTTGGACAAGGACCGGTATGTTTGTTTTATTTTCAATATAATATTATAAGTAGGCGTATTGCGTATGACTGTTTAAAAAAGCCACAAGGTCTTTGTTCTGAATATCATTAACCTATCTTTAATTATCGGTGGCGCAAAAACCTAACTGTCGGTACCCTTTGTAAACTTTAAACTTACGGTTTATTTTATAGTGTCTACGGAACGTGTTGTTTTATGATAAAAAAAGATAAGCGAGGCAATAATTCAAATAATTTTTATTTGCTTTAAGATACTGTATTTATTTATTTATTTATTTTATTTTGGTTTACAGTAAATAATTGTATACTCATAAATGTTTTAATTTCTGATTTTTTCGTGACAAGTTATCAATCAATAATTCAACTTCCTTTCCTGTACACAAGATTAAAAAAATTGTACATCATCAAAATTAAACAGGTATTATATAAATATAATTGTTATATATTATTTAATTATGTAGACTTTGACAGAACTTAACAGTAATGAAAAACAAATCATATTATTATGTTATACATGTAGTTATTGTTTTTAACGAACTTAAAACAACAAACTTGTAAATATGCAGTTAAAGAAACAATGATGTTATAATCAAATGTATAGTTTATCTAGATAATTTTTTATATGATTTTTTTCTCTTGACAATAAAATTTTAATGATACACTTTCTATTACTCAGTGCTTACGGACACAAATATAACATTACACTTTGTTTAATAAATGAACATTTTTAAACATACGAAATTATCGCACAAAATTGAAAAATTCAAATTGGCAAAAGGTATGATTTAATAGTCTTTTTGCATCTAAAATAATTACTTTTGGGGGAATATCCTACTGTTTGAGGCAACGTTATAATTTACATGTTTAATACTATGCTTTTTTCAATGTTTAAATATTTTTAAAAAAGAACCAAATACAATATATTACGAGTTGATTCTAGTGAATATTTTAATTATAGAGGTCATTACTGGAAATCTCGTGTTGAACTAAATATATTCATCGCTAGGCTTCACCAAAAGATATTTTATACCTTTTTCGATATACAGTCAGGTTATTTAAAGCTGTAATTTGGTTATCATAAACAATGGAATGGTCATTATATTTTATCTTATACATGTAAATAAGTATCTAATATAAAATTGTAGAGTCAATGTGTATCTGGATCATATTTCGACTTTATTAAATAAATATTTTACCCCATTTATAACAAATTGAGAAATTCTGAATTTGGTGGATATGGGAAAAAAAATCGACAGGAATTTAAAAACACGTAAATGTAAATTTTTCTTACAATTTTTAAAATAAATATCACTTTTGCTTTTTTACTGAATTGTCCATTATATAAAGATTTCAGAAATAATTTTTCAAAAAGTGGTTTTGTCATTGGTCAAATATGTATAAAATTGATCCTTTAAATCATCTTATGAAAATTTAATTAACAATCTATCAAAATTTGTTCATGTGTATTGTTAAAATTTACTGAGCGTCACCAACAGTTTTTCATTTAGATCTGTACTCATCAATCTTGCTGAACTTTGAAAAATTAACTGCTAGTCAGGGTAAGCTATGCTCTAATTAGTCTTGCTTGAAAGTCATAAAAAGCTTATGTACTTTTTAGTTTTGCTTAATTCACAAAGTAACTTTCTTTTGTAAATATGAGTTCTAATAACTTTCAGTTTGGGTAAAGATTTGTACACTTAAATCTATTTGTTGAACAAAATAATTTTTACTTTAGGTTATATATTTGTATCAAAGAATGGTGGCAGGGGGTGACTTTAACTGTCAATGTTTGAGACAAAACAATAAGTAAGCATACTCCAAACGGATTGTTATTATTTAAGCTTTACAGCTTCGGCTACAGTAAAATGTTTGCTTTATAATGTACTATATATCATATTGTGAAATGATGAATGTTTACAAAATAACAAATAACATTTATAACATTTCTGATTTCAGTTTGATGCTCAAATGCTCAGAAATAATCATTAAATGATAACGTATATGTATAAATGGTTCACTGTTGGTATATTGAAATCTTTTTTAAACTTTCAATGGCCTGTAAAGAGTTGGTTAAACAGTGTTTGAACACATTTTTTCTATCAAGATTTTTAATGTTACATACAAATTGCTTTAATTCATTTTGAGAATAGAAACAATACTTTTCTTCTTTTCAGACAAAGAATATCCCCCCCAAAAAAAATCATATTCTTTGTTTCATTTTTTAATTAAAAACAGTGAAAAATGGAACGTAATAAATAAAAGCAACCTTAAACATAGCTTACGTTTGTTGTAGAACAGCTTTACAGTTTCGGCTACAGTAACAAAAACATCTTACGTTTGTTGTAGAACAGCTTTACAGTTTCGGCTACAGTAATAAGCATAGCTTACGTTTGTTGTAGAACAGCTTTACAGTTTCGGCTACAGTAACAAAAACAGCTTACGTTTGTTGTAGAGCAGCTTTACTGTGTCGGCTACAGTAACAAACACAGCTTACGTTTGTTGTAGAACAGCTTTACAGTTTCAGCTACAGTAACAAACACAGCTTACGTTTGTTGTAGAACAGCTTTACAGTTTCGGCTACAGTAACAAAAACAGCTTACGTTTGTTGTAGAGCAGCTTTACTGTGTCGGCTACAGTAACAAACACAGCTTACGTTTGTTGTAGAACAGTTTTACAATTACGGCTACAGTAACAAACACAACTTACGTTTGTTGTAGAACAGCTTATTAGAACATTGCAAGAGATATGTTTCACTGAGTAATATAAGTTTATTGAACTTATTAAATTTTTATATGTTGTGCAGGAAGTAATTCTTGGCTGATTTGTTCCAGCATCATTAACATTGCGAGAGAGAGAGAGAGAGAGAGAGAGAGAGAGAGCGAGAGAGCTCCAAATCCCTACCAGGTCATACATGAGGCTTTAAATTTGAGATAACTTTCTCGGCTGGCGCTTGATATAAGTAGACAAGGTATCAGCTGGTTCACCTGTTATAAGGATGATGTGACTGCTTCAGGAAGGAATGTTTGTTAGCAGCATTCTGAGTGTACGTTTGCACGCAATAGTCGCTCTTAGTGCGCGATTGTAAAAAAGACCATAAACACACTGGTGTATACTGACGCATACACAAACTTAGATTAGTCCTTAGTGATTAATTATCTGAATTCATTGTGGATAGTTGAAAAATGTCTGATTTTAACATCATAACCAGCCTACTATATGAAAGTTTTTAATAGTGACTAGCTTACTACAAAAATACTAATGTTAAGATTAATCAACTAGTAATTATACATGTGTATAAGTAATTATCTAATTATCCAAGATTATTACACAAAAGGATAACTTCAGAATGTCAGTCACAAATATTTTTATTTATGTCAACAGGTAGTATATACCTGAAGTAGTCTTATCCTAAATTTATTAATCAAAGCACAGACTGTGCTGAACATAGGATAGTATACTTGGTCGAGTGGAGGAGTGGTGTTTCACTCCCAAGTCAAGATTCTTTCACTTACTTGTCATTGTGTTCATTCTAAATTATCTGTATAAACTTTTAACAATGTAGCATGCTATCTTTCTCCTCTTATCTTTTGGAACCAATGGGGGTCTTGGTGACTAAGTGGTTTTTAAGGGCAAATTTACAGATCATAGTGCCTTTTACTGCCTAGATTCAAATGCTGCTTGGGCAGATCCTAGTGTGAGAAAGGTTGTCAGTTTGCTTGGCAAAGTTAATGTTTTCTGGAGACACTTTGTTGCCTACACCATCCACGAAATGACCACCTCAATATAAGTGAAAAAATAACCATGTCAATATCAAACTATATAACGATTACTGCCATATAAGAAAACAATCGAGCTTCATCGGGACCCTGCGACCACGGTTTGTTTAACAGAAAGTTTCAACATAAATTGGACCAGTCGAATTTAATATAAATCATTTTCAGTTGCGGTCTGACATGTTACAGCTCTTGCGTTTAGACAGTTTTTCACAAAAATGAAGATTTTACTGCATACGGAGAGTATCGATGTCTTCAGAACAGTCCGTGACCTATTTCTGCTATGCGAACTATGCCATCTTTACTTTTTTCTTTTTTTCAATAAAAATTGTTTGCATAAAGATTCTTTCTATATCTATTGACAGAGTCATTGTTGATCATTTATAAATTCATGCATGTTTTAAATACAGTCAATTTGTAAATTTCCATCCATGAAATAAGCGATTCGAAATTTCTCCCCAGCTCTTGTGTTTGTAGGGGGAGGCGTTTTTATTTATTTATTTATTGTTGCTTTTTATTCTTATCTGAAATGTGGGATTGGAAATTGAATTTAAAAAACGAGACATGCATTTGTAATACTAAGATTTAGCTGTGCTGTACAAGTCTACTTCTTTGGAACGCAAGAATAACAGTAGGGCTCAAGAAAACGAAAAGATTTGTTTACATCGATACGGCGTTAGTTATCAAACCATAAGTAATTAAAGCACACACCGTGTTGAACGTAGGTAAGTAGTTATGAAAGTCTTGTAACCAGATTAATATCAATACTTGCTCGAGTGGAATGGTGCTTTACATTTTTTGATGAATCTTGCTTGATGTAGATTCCAAACTGGCATTAAAACAACATTAAATCAACGATGACCGTTACAGGAAAAGGGTAAATGACGTTTCTGACGACTGATTTTGTTTCATTTAAAATATAGACTGTATCAAATGGAATATTTAAAATATGTAACATTATGTTTTGTAAGAAAAAAGTAATTTGAATTGCTATTGTAGAACATCCCTAAATTGTTAATCCATTCTGTGTGAAATTTATTATGAAGGAACCTTGATTGATGCCAATGACACCTCTGATAAGTATCTAGAGTACATGTTAAGATGCCCGAGTTATAATTAAAATGTGTCAGAAGCTTAAAAATTAATGCTAAGCCATGATACAATGTCAGAATGTCAAGATTCTTATCCATACCTACAAAATGCAATTATGGCAAAACTTTTTTTTTTTTTTTACAACAAATACAAATTACTATGACATGCTGACCTGGCTCAACATATTTTTCAATTAAAGACCTCTACCGTTAAATTTTATTTATCTAAAAAGTTCTTGGTTGAATCTTAAATCTATAAAATTCAACCGTTGCAATTTCATTAACAATGTCAGGTCCAAAAATGTTTTATTTGGATCTATGTTCACAAACCAATTATTGTAGTGGTCACACTTTTTATAGTTATGGCAGGGGGAAATTAATAGTCTTTAAGAAATGTGTTCTTGAGTGAATCGATTTATTTTCACTTTTTTCCGAACAGTTATCTCCAACATTAACAATATCATCGCCAAGATTAACTATATTTTCTTTCTCCAAGACTTTTATTGGAAGATTTCAAATTTAAAAACTGAATAGTTCAATTCATTTCTCAAAGAATATTTTTCCAAGTCAGTACCTTGCCCATGTTAATTTTTATTTCTCTTAGAAAATTTCATTCTCCAAGTCAAATCACTGATATTTTACAATAAAAATCAAATGTTTATTTTACATAATTTAAATTATTTAAAACTTACTATCAGTGTCTATCACTATCAAATCATCGGGAGACAAGCAAGTGTCAATCGTTCAACAACATAAAATTTAGAAACGACATTTGCAATGGGCAGTCATAAATAATAGCTGAAAACGAAGCTTTTGGGGGCAAACTCCAAGAAATACAAATTAGATTTACAGAGACAATTAAAAAAAACTATACATATATTAACTAGTACTTAGCCGAAAATATGAACTTGACAATTAGCAATAAAACCAACAACATTATGAGAATCAATTGTAAATGATAAACTTTATTATGAAATTAATTAGAGTTTTCAATACTTCAATATATTTATTTTTTTAAGGTTAGTAATTCAATAAAATTTTTATTTAAAATAAATCAAATCAAATAATAATTATTATTATTATTTAAAAAAGATGTTTGATTTATGGCTTAAACGGTAAGAAAAATCAAATTAAAATGTAAACTCACTTTTAATACAATTTAATAGTTATATATATAGATATACCTGTCAAAATACCGTGACTCTTCAATGTTTTGGGACACCCTTACTTTGAAGTTTTAATATATATTTTTTAATTTCCTCTTTTTCGGACGGCAATTCTTTGTCTATAAATACGGTTACGATTTTGCTGAAACTCAGGCAGAGCGTTTGATACAGGGCGCATTTAATAAGGATTGAATTAAAAAAAAAACAAAGGCAAGCTTCGTTCTTTGTTGTTATTTGACATGTTTGTTTTGATGTATATCGGCGCGATGGATGGTTCTGTACACCGTAACTTAAAACAGGTGTTGTGCCATGTTCTTATCTGAAATGTGGGATTCGAATTAAATAAAACCAGACATGCATTTGTAACACCAAGGTCATGTTGCGCTGTTCAGGTCTACTTTCTTGGAACTCAAGTATAACAGTAGTGCTCAAAAATTGACAGATTTGTTCACATCGATACTACATTGGTTGCCAAACTATGACATATGTAGAAGAGTCTTCGACTTTACTACGTAAAAACTGTTTAGTTTTCTTAATGTTTGTGTAAAAAAAATCTGGAAATGGCTAAAAATTACCAAACACTCTACCTGAACCTTAGAGCTAACATCATAAACACTTTATAACAATGGGGATTTGGAGGACATGGAGGATAGAGTATCAGCCAGGATAATAATTGCGGGAGTGATATGCTTGTTTGCGGTATAGTGTCTGAGTGAGGTAGCACCATAACAAAGTCACCATGAGTGCAAACTAGTACATATCTTAAACATACACAAACTCATTCAAAAATTAATCCATAGCCATTGAAAAACTTTCTTTTACCCCTAATAGCTTTAAAATTGTTGATTCGTTGTTAAACAACAATACAACCAACCAATCCAATACCATTTCATCATTAGGGGATCGTAGTAAAGATTTTTATCAAAGTAAATAATACGTGCTCAAGGGATTCCATATCTTAATCTTACTCTTCTAGTTAATCAAAGATGTCTACTTTTTCTTTGCCAAGATCAATGACTAAATATACTGAACAAGAAAAGTTCAGGAATAACAGTTAACATGAATTTATTTCTAAAGCTGTAGAAAAATCATTGAACAATATTCAACAGATAAACCCCAGACAAATAAAACATTTCAGGAGATTGTTGCATGAATCATTCAAAGATAAAGCTCTGAGGATAAACAAAGTATGACAACCCCTGAAAACAATATGGTATTCAATACGCGCCGAAAAATTACAAATATTCTCATTAGAAGAATAATGCCATCAGTAGCGAGTATGTCCTCCTTGGCCTTGGATAGCAGCATCACACCGTCTTGTAATGAATCGAATCAAGCTGTGAATAGTGTTTTGTGTGATTCTAGACCATTCCTTATGTAGAGCAGCTGTTAGCTCCTGTCCATTAGTCGGGAGCTGCTTGCGTTTCGAAATGCGTTGTTGCAGGATGTCCTAAATGTGATCTACTGTGTTTAAATAAGGAGATCGACTCGACCAATCCATGCGTTAAATAGTCTTATCTCGAAGATGCTGATCCACAGTCCTTGCTCTGAGGTTGGTCATTATCGTCCATCAAAGTGAAGTTGGGCCCGATAGCATCAGCGAAAGATCTAACAATGAGATTAAGAATTTCACCTCTATACCGCACACCTGTAAGAGACCCATGATCAAACACGTGTAGCTTGGTACGTCCATCAATACATAAAACACCCCAAACTATCACTGAGTCGCCGCCAAAATGGCCACGCTGAACAATGCAACAATCATCATATCGATCATTAACCATACGGCATACATGCCTTCTGTGGTCGTGAAAGATTTAGATTCATTAATGAAATTAATGCCACTTATATATTTGCCAATGTGATTTTTTGCCCATAATCGTCTAGCTAGACGATGACGTGTCAGGACAGGACGAACTAGTCTGTAAGTATGTAGATTAGAGCGACGAAGTCCGTTTCTCACTGTTTGACGAGAAATCCGCCTTCCGATAGCTTGTCTGAACTGATTGTTTAACTGTACAGCACATTCAAATCCGTTTCGTAAAGTCAAGTTACCAAGATATCATTCCTCTTAGGCTGCATTAGCATCGACCTGAACGAGGCCTTTCTGTGAACCTGCAAATTTGCTAGAATCGATTTCACAGCCGTGACACAACACTGCTGTGCAAATGTTATTTGACACTGTCCAGATTGCGAACATTCCACCTGCCTGGGAATTAACAATTGCAGTCAGATGACGCCGAATAGCGGTAAAATAAAAAGGTTCACAGATGTCAATGGATTAACAAAATGTGGAGTTTCTTGTAGTGGTAAGCATAAAACAAATAATGGCATACATTTAATATACCTTACATTTCTGTAAAAAAGTGATCCTTAACTTGTTTGTCAAGTATACTATATGTGAAAAGAACGCTATAAAATATTTAGGATTTACATCATGTATATTCATCGAAGACTTTGTTCCTTGTATGCAAACAAAAATGTGAGAATGTATCCTAAAATATCCTAATTCTAGATTGTTGCAAAAATAAAAGAATTGGAGCCCGTCTACAGTTTCCCAATTTGATTGGATTGGATTAATTGTGTTTTATGAAGTCAAAATTCTCTCACTTGTATCAAGATATGAGTTTAGAGATGGTGGAGGATATCAGAGTGCCTAGAGAAATCCATTCACCTTTGGCAAGCAAACTGACAAATCTTCTAACATTAAGATCTGCCAAAGTGGGATTTGAACCTAGGTGTTGAGTAATTCTGTGAGCCATAAGCACACAACTTAGACCATTAAGCCGACTCTCACACTTGAGGAACAACAACAAAGATGTGTGCAAATCTAAAAAAACAAACTACAAACCATTAGGATACTAAGTGTAAGCTATCTGAAAGTCAAGCAATTATACTTTCAAATTAGACTTTTCAAAGATTCTCACACTTTGTTCCTTTGTGTAATGTTTTAGTTTTAATTATATGTTTAAGTTGTTAATATGCATATGGATGCATTTCTATTGCATTTAATGAAAAAAAACAAAAAAAACAATAAATTTAATTATGACCACAGTTTATTTAACAGCATGCTTTACAAAGAAGCATAGCATTATATGTATATTTATATATATATATATTTATATTTATATACATATTATATTTCAAACACTACTTGATATATGTTATAAGTAAAACTTTTACAAATTCTCTAATATACAAATGTCATAACAATAAAAGTTAAAATATAATAATTAAAGTTAAAAATCTTGTGTCACAGCAAGCAAAAAATGGGCTAATGTCAATAAGTAAACAGATTATAACATCACACATGAAAAATTTATTGATAATATTTGACCTTTCAACTAAAAATAATTTTAAAACAATTATTTCAATATTTTGAATAAAACCAGAAAATGTAACTTTTTTGAAATTTTTTATTTATATGACTCTATGTTTCAGATCGATTTAAACTTTTATTATTTCAACACTGTCATTTATTTTTTGCTTTTATAGGGTAGAGGGTATTAAAAATATCTTTTGCTCAAGTTCAGAAAGTAAAATGACAACTTTGTCTTATGACTACTAATTATATGCAATTTCACTTTTTTTGTACAATTACTTCTTTATTTAAAAAAAATATATTAAAGTCTAAATGTTTAACAAGAATACCTTTTTAATTTAGATGTGATACATAATCACATTTCGGAAATTCAGTCCTAATCAGTGACTTTCAAAAAAATTGATATAAGGAAAATTCTAAAATAAGACCATATAACTTATAATAATCTTAATATAGGTAAAAATATAGAATAAAACAGATTTCAGCTTTATACAAAAATACTGAATAAATAAATAAATAAGTAAATAATTTTTAAAAAAATAATAATAATAAAAATATGATAAAAGGAAAACTAAAATCTCTTCATGACAATTTTGAAAAATACAGGTGATCCTGAAACAAACTATTATGATTCACCCCAAAACCTTTTTCTTAACTGAAAGTAACAAAAAACCATGGTAATCTAACTGGTATTCCAGATAGTAAATAGTCAATAATTGTTATTTTTATTCATTCTTTTTTTAAGAAGAATGCAGTTCATATTCAAAAATCTGCTTCGATTTTCATAAAAATTAGAATGTTGTGATCTCTGGAATTCTGCATCTTCAAAATTCTTGAATAAAGAAAAAATAGAAATTGTATTCAAGGAGAATACAGAATTGTAACCCAATAAAAAGCACTGGTAGTTGACATCAGCCAAAGCAACCAGGAATAAAATATAACAGAGCCAACAGAAAACAAATCTATGTATCAATAAGGTATAGATAAATATATAACAAATACCTGCTAAATTTTGATGTGCCAGATGTGCACATTTTAGAAAATCATTCCTCATCCGTGAAATGAATTAATTAATGAAATTTAAGATATTTCCAAGGTTTTACAAGTTCACATTGATTGAATTTGCCAGCATACTATTTGACAACCCTTAATGTTTGTGCAAATTAATTATTTCCATTTGTTGGATGGTTGTTATGTTCTTTAAAAGTTTTCAAATTTTTTAGCTAATAATGACAGGAGCAAGTTTAGTTATCTCTAAGGCATGATCTAAATCCAGTTTGTGTATACCAGAATTTCTCCACTGTTTTTCATTGTCTGCCTTGTATTAATGCAATCTCCAGAGGATTTAAACATTGACAGCTCACAAGTCCGTACACTGAATATACAAGCATACAACTGTCCATGTCACATTATCCTGACAAAAGAAGAACCAAATAATGATCAGCCCTTAAAGCATAATCCCGAAGCAAGACTGTATTGCCAATTTTAAAGTCTTATGTATGACCTGTTCAGGGTCTGAACTTACAGTCACCCTTGTTTGAGGTGGATGCTCTACCTCTGAGCTACAAAGGCAGCATTTTTCCATTGGATATGAAATCATATCAATTGGTGTTTTTCATAACAAGAGGCCCATGGGCCTTAACGCTCACCTGAAGATATTGTCCAATGCAGTTTGCAAAGTGCAATAGACAATATATTAAGTACAGAAACTTTAAAAGTTTTCTCAAGTTAAGAACTCCCACAAAACTTAATCAGAAATATATCCACTCACATTTCATTTATAAGTAGCTTATATAATATGCATGAAGTAACTGTAGTGCAATGAATAATTTCCAATCATAAATCAATTTCAGTATACTTATGCAGCTATGTCCTTGACCTTTGAACATATATGACCTCAAAATATATATGATTGTCATGTCAATACCTACAATATTCTAATATACATGCCTATACAAAAAGTTAATAGTTTTTAAGATATTTAGCAATTTAAGTCTTCTTTTGCAGCTGTGACCTTGACCTTCCAACATATGACCTTGAACCATATATCAAAATAATCGTCATGGCAATACCTACAATATTCTAATATACATGCCTATACAAAACATTAATAGCTTTCAAGATAATTAGCAATTTAAGTCTTCTTCTGCAGCTGTGACCTTGACCTTTCAATATATGACCTGGAACCATACATAAAAGTGATTGTCATGTCAATACCTACAATATTCTAATATACATGCCTATACAAAAAGTTTATTAATAGTTTTCAAGATAATTAGCAATTTAAGTCTTCTTTTGCAGCTGTGACCTTGACCTTTCAACATATGACCTTGAACCATATATCAAAATGATTGTCATGTCAATACCTACAATATTCTAATATACATGCCTATACAAAAAGTTAATAGTTTTCAAGATAATAAGCAATTTAAGTCTTCTTCTGCAGCTGTGACCTTGACCTTTCAATATATGACCTGGAACCATATATAAAAGTGATTTTCATGTCAATACCTACAATATTCTAATATACATGCCTATACAAAAAGTTCATAGTTTTCAAGATAATTAGCAATTTAAGTCTTCTTTTGCAGCTGTGACCTTGACCTTTCAATATATGACCTTGAACCATATATCAAAATGATTGTCATGTCAATACCTACAATATTCTAATGTACATGCCTATACAAAAAGTTAATAGTTTTCAAGATTATTAGCAAATTTAAGTCTTCTTCTGCAGCTGTGACCTTGACCTTTCAACATATGACCTTGAACCATATATCAAAATGATCATCATGTCAATACCTACAATATTCTCATATACATGCCTATACAAAAAGTTAATAATTTTCAAGATAATTAGCAATTTAAGTCTTCTTTTGCAGCTGTGACCTTGACCTTTCAACATATGACCTTGATCCACATATCAAAATGATCGTCATGTCAATACCTGCAATATTCAAATATACATGCCTATACAAAACATTAATAGCTTTCAAGATATTTAGCAATTTAAGTCTTCTTTTGCAGCTGTGACCTTGACCTTCCAACATATGACCTTGAACCATATATCAAAATAATCGTCATGGCAATACCTACAATATTCTAATATACATGCCTATACAAAACATTAATAGCTTTCAAGATAATTAGCAATTTAAGTCTTCTTCTGCAGCTGTGACCTTGACCTTTCAATATATGACCTGGAACCATACATAAAAGTGATTGTCATGTCAATACCTACAATATTCTAATATACATGCCTATACAAAAAGTTTATTAATAGTTTTCAAGATAATTAGCAATTTAAGTCTTCTTTTGCAGCTGTGACCTTGACCTTTCAACATATGACCTTGAACCATATATCAAAATGATTGTCATGTCAATACCTACAATATTCTAATATACATGCCTATACAAAAAGTTAATAGTTTTCAAGATAATAAGCAATTTAAGTCTTCTTCTGCAGCTGTGACCTTGACCTTTCAATATATGACCTGGAACCATATATAAAAGTGATTTTCATGTCAATACCTACAATATTCTAATATACATGCCTATACAAAAAGTTCATAGTTTTCAAGATAATTAGCAATTTAAGTCTTCTTTTGCAGCTGTGACCTTGACCTTTCAATATATGACCTTGAACCATATATCAAAATGATTGTCATGTCAATACCTACAATATTCTAATGTACATGCCTATACAAAAAGTTAATAGTTTTCAAGATTATTAGCAAATTTAAGTCTTCTTCTGCAGCTGTGACCTTGACCTTTCAACATATGACCTTGAACCATATATCAAAATGATCATCATGTCAATACCTACAATATTCTCATATACATGCCTATACAAAAAGTTAATAATTTTCAAGATAATTAGCAATTTAAGTCTTCTTTTGCAGCTGTGACCTTGACCTTTCAACATATGACCTTGATCCACATATCAAAATGATCGTCATGTCAATACCTGCAATATTCAAATATACATGCCTATACAAAACATTAATAGCTTTCAAGATAATTAGCAATTTAAGTCTTCTTTTGCAGCTGTGACCTTGACCTTTCAATATATGACCTTGAACCATATATCCAAATGATTGTCATGTCAATACCTACAATATTCTAATATACATGCCTATACAAAAAGTTAATATTTTCAAGATAATAAGCAATTTAAGTCTTCTTCTGCAGCTGTGACCTTAACCTTTCAACATATGACCTTGATCCATATATCAAAATGATCGTAATGTCAATACCTACAATATTCTAATATTCATGCCTATACAAAATGTTAATAGTTTTCAAGATAATAAGCAATTTAAGTCTTCTTTTGCAGCTGTGACCTTGACCTTTCAACATATGACCTTGAACCATATATCAAAATGATTGTCGTGTCAATACCTACAATATTCTAATATACATGCCTATACAAAATGTTAATAGTTTTCAAGATAATTAGCAATTTAAGTCTTCTTTTGCAGCTGTGACCTTGATCCATATATCAAAATAATCGTCATGTCAATACCTACAATATTCTAATATACATGCCTATACAAAAAGTAAATAGTTTTCAAGATAATAAGCAATTTAAGTCTTCTTCTGCAGCTGTGACCTTTACCTTTCAATATATGACCTGGAACCATATATAAAAGTGATTTTCATGTCAATACCTACAATATTCTAATATACATGCCTATACAAAATGTTAATAGTTTTCAAGATAATTAGCAATTTAAGTCTTCTTTTGCAGCTGTTACCTTGACCTTTCAACATATGACCTTGAACCATATATCAAAATAATCGTCATGTCAATACCTACAATATTCTAATATTCATGCCTATACAAAATGTTCATAGTTTTCAAGATAATTAGCAATTTAAGTCTTCTTTTGCAGCTGTGACCTTGACCTTTCAACATATGACCTTGAACCATATATCAAAATGATTGTCATGTCAATACCTACAATATTCTAATACACATGCCTATACAAAAAGTTAATAGTTTTCAAGATAATAAGCAATTTAAGTCTTCTTCTGCAGCTGTGACCTTGACCTTTCAATATATGACCTGGAACCATATATAAAAGTGATTGTCATGTCAATACCTAAAATATTCTAATATTCATGCCTATACAAAACATTTATAGCTTTTAAGATAATTAGCAATTTAAGTCTTCTTTTGCAGCTGTGACCTTGACCTTTCAATATATGACCTTGAATCATATATCAAAATGATTGTTGTGTCAATACCTACAATATTCTAATATACATGCCTATACAAAAAGTTAATAGTTTTCAAGATAATTAGCAAATTTAAGTCTTCTTCTGCAGCTGTGACCTTGACCTTTCAACATATGACCTTGAACCATACATCAAAATGATCATCATGTCAATACCTACAATATTCTCATATACATGCCTATGCAAAAAGTTAATAATTTTCAAGATAATGAGCAATTTAAGTCTTCTTTTGCAGCTGTGACCTTGACCTTTCAATATATGACCTTGAACCATATATCAAAATGATTGTCATGTCAATACCTACAATATTCTCATATACATGCCTATACAAAAAGTTAATAGTTTTCAAGATAATAAGCAATTTAAGTCTTCTTCTGCAGCTGTGACCTTGACCTTTCAATATATGACCTGGAACCATATATAAAAGTGATTATCATGTCAATACCTACAATATTCTAATATACATGCCTATACAAAAAGTTTATTAATAGTTTTCAAGATAATTAGCAATTTAAGTCTTCTTTTGCAGCTGTGACCTTGACCTTTCAACATATGACCTTGAACCATATATCAAAATTATTGTTGTGTCAATACCTACAATATTCTAATATACATGCCTATACAAAAAGTTAATAGTTTTCAAGATAATAAGCAATTTAAGTCTTCTTCTGCAGCTGTGACCTTGACCTTTTAATATATGACCTGGAACCATATATAAAAATGATTGTCATGTCAATACCTACAATATTCTAATATTCATGCCTATACAAAATGTTAATAGTTTTCAAGATAATAAGCAATTTAAGTCTTCTTTTGCAGCTGTGACCTTGACCTTCCAACATATGACCTTGAACCATATATCAAAATGATTGTCGTGTCAATACCTACAATATTCTAATATACATGCCTATACAAAATGTTAATAGTTTTCAAGATAATTAGCAATTTAAGTCTTCTTTTGCAGCTGTAACTTGACCTTTCAACATATGACCTTGAACCATATATCAAAATAATCGTCATGTCAATACCTACAATATTCTAATATTCATGCCTATACAAAATGTTCATAGTTTTCAAGATAATTAGCAATTTAAGTCTTCTTTTGCAGCTGTGACCTTGACCTTTCAACATATGACCTTGAACCATATATCAAAATGATTGTCATGTCAATAACTACAATATTCTAATATACATGCCTATACAAAAAGTTAATAGTTTTCAAGATAATAAGCAATTTAAGTCTTCTTCTGCAGCTGTGACCTTGACCTTTCAATATATGACCTGGAACCATATATAAAAGTGATTGTCATGTCAATACCTACAATATTCTAATATACATGCCTATACAAAAAGTTTATTAATAGTTTTCAAGATAATTAGCAATTTAAGTCTTCTTTTGCAGCTGTGACCTTGACCTTTCAACATATGACCTTGAACCATATATCAAAATGATTGTCGTGTCAATACCTACAATATTCTAATATACATGCCTATACAAAAAGTTAATAGTTTTCAAGATAATAAGCAATTTAAGTCTTCTTCTGCAGCTGTGACCTTGACCTTTTAATATATGACCTGGAACCATATATAAAAGTGATTTTCATGTCAATACCTACAATATTCTAATATACATGCCTATACAAAACATAAATAGCTTTCAAGATAATTAGCAATTTAAGTCTTCTTTTGCAGCCGTGACCTTGACCTTTCAATATATGACCTTGAACCATATATCAAAATGATTGTCATGTCAATACCTACAATATTCTAATATACATGCCTATACAAAAAGTTCATAGTTTTCAAGATAATAAGCAATTTAAGTCTTCTTCTGCATCTGTGACCTTGACCTTTCAACATATGACCTTGATCCATATATCAAAATGATTGTCATGTCAATACCTACAATATTCTAATATACATGCCTATACAAAAAGTTAATAGTTTTCAAGATAATTAGCAAATTTAAGTCTTCTTCTGCAGCTGTGACCTTGACCTTTCAACATATGACCTTGAACCATATATCAAAAGTTTGTCATGTCAATACCTACAATATTCTAATATACATGCCTATACAAAAAGTTAATAATTTTCAAGATAATTAGCAATTTAAGTCTTCTTTTGCAGCTGTGACCTTGACCTTTCAACATATGACCTTGATCCATATATCAAAATGATCGTCATGTCAATACCTACAATATTCTAATATACATGCCTATACAAAAAGTTAATAGTTTTCAAGATAATAAGCAATTTAAGTCTTCTTCTGCAGCTGTGACCTTGACCTTTCAATATATGACCTGGAACCATATATAAAAGTGATTTTCATGTCAATACCTACAATATTCTAATATACATGCCTATACAAAAAGTTCATAGTTTTCAAGATAATTAGCAAATTTAAGTCTTCTTCTGCAGCTGTGACCTTGACCTTTCAACATATGACCTTGAACCATATATCAAAAGTTTGTCATGTCAATACCTACAATATTCTAATATACATGCCTATACAAAAAGTTAATAATTTTCAAGATAATTAGCAATTTGTCTTCTTTTGCAGCTGTGACCTTGACCTTTCAACATATGACCTTGATCCATATATCAAAATGATCGTCATGTCAATACCTACAATTTTCAAATATACATGCCTATACAAAACATTTATAGCTTTTAAGATAATTAGCAATTTAAGTCTTCTTTTGCAGCTGTGACCTTGACCTTTCAATATATGACCTTGAACCATATATCAAAATGATTGTCATGTCAATACCTACAATATTCTAATATACATGCCTATACAAAAAGTTCATAGTTTTCAAGATAATTAGCAAATTTAAGTCTTCTTCTGCAGCTGTGACCTTGACCTTTCAACATATGACCTTGAACCATATATCAAAATGATCGTCATGTCAATACCTACAATATTCTCATATACATGCCTATACAAAAAGTTAATAATTTTCAAGATAATTAGCAATTTAAGTCTTCTTTTGCAGCTGTGACCTTGACCTTTCAACATATGACCTTGAACCATATATCAAAATGATCGTCATGTCAATACCTGCAATATTCAAATATACATGCCTATACAAAAAGTTGATAGTTTTCAAGATATAGTGACAAATATATAGCTTTTAGCAATTTCCCCACTCAGTGCCTTACAATTTCCCCATTTTGAGCCCCATGGCTTCCATTTGTGCAAATCTGAAAATAGATGACCTAAGGATGTTATAAATGAAATAACTAAGGTATATCTCTTGTAGATTCAGAGGAGAAGATTTTTAAAGTTTTTCACTATTTCCCCCCTTGTGGGGCCCCAAGGGGACATAACTTCTTCATCTGTGCAAATCTGAAAGGGCTTCACCCAGGCATGATGGTTACCAAGTTTCATTAAATTTGGCCTGGTGGTTTTGGAGGAGAAGATTAAAATGTAAAAAGTTTACCCACGACGCACGACGCACGACGGACGGAGATGGATAGCAATAGCTCATCTGAGCTTTCAGCTCAGGTGAGCTAAAAATGACAATATTTCCAAATTTTGTCATGTAAACATTTAATAAGATAATAAGCACAAATATTAAGAGGTCATTTGTCAAGCTGAGAAAACTAATTTATAATAATCAAAATGTTAATGAACCATGACCACTGATGAAATGATGTATGTGAAAAAAAAAAACAACAACAACAATACCAACATGCTAACAGTTACTCTAGCCTACAGAATTATAAATGTACATTTTTTATTATTAGACATTCATCAATGATTTAATTTACAAAATTATTTTTTTTAATTAGAAATCTAATTATAATTACTTACATGCATTGTTTAAATGTCAATCTGATTGTTATTCAGGTGAATAATAACGAATTAAATGTTAGATGCGGAAACTTTTGTATGTCTGCCAAGCCAAGTACAGTATACACACTTTTATTCAGCTTATTCTAACTGATCCCTCAATATCTGAGATGTGTAACAGTTAACATTATGAAAACACTACAAAAAATTAATTAAATAAAAAATAAATAATAATAAATAAAATTAAAAAATAACAGCAAAAAAGCAAACAGCAAAACTTTACATTGAGGATCGCTGACTTGAATGAAAAAATACTATGATAGATTTATTTGAAATCAGTGTTAAATATATAAAAATTTAAGAATCATTACAATATACATATAAAATGTGTTTTTTTTTTTAAAAAAAAAAAAAAGAAAATTATCAACAAGTTCTAATGCATTAAACACACAAATTACAGCACACATTAATCAAAGTACTGAGAGTACTGTAAGCTAGGCGACTAAAATGACATTATTGAATAAAAATACAGTTCTTAAAAAGTTATCTATATAACACTTTTAAAATACATCTTGATCATAACAAAATGGTTTTATTAATTAAAATGAAACATTACTCAACAAAATAAATATTGTACCTATCACTCTTAATATGTACCCCATTTTATAAATACACAGAAAAAAATTTGAAATATATACAAGATGAAGTTGAAAATAAATTAACTAAAACATCTTTTTTCTTTTTTATATTATATAATGTTATAATTAGCACTAAATATAGATATATCTATAATGTTATTGTAGTATAAATTGTTTATGATCTGATGACAAAACATTTAACAGGAAAAAAAAAAAAAAAAACAAAAACAGATTTTTTTTTCTGTTTCTTTTGTATATATTATTACGCCTCTTGATGTTTTTTTTTATGTAATAACCCTGATTATTAAAATTTACTTTGTACATTGCCTTCAGATCATGAATTATCATAGCTTTACATATATTTGTATATATACAACTTATTTACATATGGGTAAATTAACTTGAATCATTTTAGTAAACCAATCAAAATATACAGAATGTTTACCATGTAATACTTTTACAATAGACTTGTATTGAATTGAAAGTTACAACACTTTCAATTTTATAGCAATTTGATTTTTGATTAAAACATTCCAAAAATCTAGCCTGATGAATGGAAAAATACTTAATGTGTCTCCTCAATATTAAGAGGCAAATCGTGACAAGAGTTATTAAACAAAAACACTTTTATTTCAAAATTCTGTAAATTACTCAAATTTTGAGACCTTTTTTGTGAATTGGGATAAAAATCTAAGTCCCAATATATATATATTTCCTATATATAAAAGGCATTTTCATGCAGATAATGATGTGTAATTTTAGTACATGTATACATTTATTTATACTAAAACTTATAAAACTGCTAAAGTATTTACATCTAGATAAAAAAAGAAATACTCATATAAATGTCTTTCTATAAGGGCACCAACTCAATGGTCAGAAAGGGGTAGCCCTGTTTGACCAACTCAATGGTCAGAAAAGGGTAGCCCTGTTTGAAAAGAGGTAGTTATGATAAAAGAACGGGTAAGCCTTTAACAGCAGTCAGCAGACTACACATAACTAAGTGTTGGAGGTGTTATGGGGATCAGCTCCCAAGAGATAAGTTTTGCATTCTGACATCATCGGACAGTGTTATCAAATCATTTTGATGATCTTTTTTTCAAAGTGAGATAAAAATATTTCTCCATAAAGTATGAATTAAAAATGCTATTAGCAATAAAATAGTTTTTATGCGATATAGATTTGAATCTCCATTCATAAAATTAATATTTAGATCTGATTCTCTCTCTTTTTTTGAAATTTTTATATATCCTACTATCAGTCCATATGTTTGTCATAAACAAATCTCCATATTAAAACACAATCATAAATCCATGTAAAATTTACAGACCTAATGGGGAAAAATAACCAGACTTATTCCAAAATGATTTAATGTTTTCGTGATCCCACTTGAATCATTGAAGTCATTAAATTCAACTTTTTTTTCTAAAATCTGCTCTACAGAAGAATTAAGAGAAGATTTTTTAATTAAAAATAGATCATGGTTAGGTCAATGGTTTTTTTCCAATCTTACTGTTATTTTTATGAGGAAAGTTTTGAATAAAAGAAATATTTAAAAAAAAAACATATGGCAAACAATCATGGACTAATAGTAGAATTATAACCAAATGCTTTATAAACCAAATTTTTGGTAACAGATGCTTACATGCACACACATACACACACACACACACACACCAGTTTGTTTGAAAACATCACACTGAATATTTCAAATATATAACATATTAATTTAATTATCCCAAATAAATTCTAATCACACAGGATACACTATCAGTGACATATTTTTACACACACATTTTTTATGCCACTTTCAATGTGTGTATATATTTACAATGTATGATTTTAAGATAAGTATTCATATTGTATCCTAAAATCTCCAAATATTTTTACAAAAAAAAAAAAAAAACGGAACATCTTACAAATTTAACAAGAATACACAATGATGATACAAACAAACAAATCTTTACTCATCAAAACTTTATTTCAATAATCTTATTGAAATTATTTCATTATTTACTTACTTATTTTTCTTCAATAATAAAATTGATCTTATAAGACAAAGTGCAATTAAAAGTTTAAAGGAGATTTTTTTCCCTTGCTGTCCAAGTGTTCATAAATATTCAATTTTGTCTTAATAATTGTGTTAGACAGTGTAGTGGATTAAAAGTGTTTTGTAGCCAAGTAAAGACTCTTTCATTTATATTGAGAAGGTCAGCTCTCCAATACAATCTGTATCATTGTAAGTTTGATGAAAATAGGGCATGAAGAATTCCATGTATTACTTGACTGAAAAGGGAGACTACTCTATGTACATGTTACTAAATTGTGTTCCTGTAGGATTTTATTTTACTGCCACATCGATGGTGACATGAGGGATCAGTTTATAGGGTCTCCTTCTATGAACCTGATGCAGGTAGAAGTTGAGCAATAAAAAAGAAGAAAAGATTTAGCTACGTCAAAAAATATATACATTCTGGAATACAAAATACACAACTTTCTATCAATTTAAAAATTCATGATTTTCTTCATAAACATTTTAACCCTTATTTTTAAATTTTCTTAAAAAGTGAGTAAATCTGCAAAATGTCATATCCAAATACCTAACGGATGACAAAAAGTTTTATTTCAGCTCATAATCTACATTCATAATAGGATAAAAATCCATTTTATAGCTAAATAAAAATTTAAACTTTAGTTTTGGATTTTTTTTTAAGTAATCTGTTGCAATGTTAAATTAAAGGGATATAATTTCTTGAAGTTATAAAAACTCAAATAAGATTCATGTATTCAATTTACAGATTTTTCTGGAGCATTCTGAATTGTTTTGTCAGGCTGTATTTAGGTCATTAAGAGTAATGTCAAATCAACCAATTTCCTGCCAATAATTGCTAATATTTCCTAGTTAACAAATGTTCTGATTGCAGTATAAATCATAAAATGAAACTAAGAAGAAATTAAATAAAATAATCAAAATAGGTAAACACTAGTTACCTTAATTTGGAAATATACCCAGAGAATAAGGACAAGACATTATTACATAAACCTTTTATATTAGGCTATGTGTAAAAAATTATTGGTTTCCTGTCAACCAACTTAACAGAAATCCAGGATACATATTAATTAGTTTACTTGTCAGATTTTGAAAAAAATTTAATTCTCCAATATCTTAACTATCTTGGCTACCAAATAAAATAATTTGGTGGCTGCATTTTGAAAAAAAAAAAAAACTTGAATGAAAGGAAGCAAACAATTTTAAGGAAAGCTTGCCATGACCTTTGATCATAAATGACCTAATCCCAGGTTGCACCTGGTTTTTTACCCTTAGTCAAGTATGTCTTCATTTCTCCTTTTCCTTTAACTTGAATTGTTCCTCGATATTCAAAATCAAACTTTTCTTCCAAAATTTTGACAGCAGCTTCTGGCAGTTGTATCCTGTCTTTGACACCTGTGGAGTACATTCGACTGGAGATGTTTACAGTGTCACCCCATATATCATAGTGAAGTTTTGTTGTACCAATAACGCCAGCAGTTACTTCTCCACAATTGTATCCAATATTGAGAATAAAACTAAAATTAAAAATACTGGCATTAAACTGTAGAACCACTTCCTGCATTTCAAGTGCAAAGTCCATCAGAGCAAACAGGTGAGCATATGGGTGTTTATTCTTGTTCCGATTTTGTTCATTTAACCCTGAGGCAGCCATAAATGCACTTGTAATAGTTTTAATTTTTTCAACATCTTTAAATCTATACTGATCTAAAAGTATTTCATAATCACTAAACAGCTCGTTCAGTACTCTCAAATATTCACGACCTCCTAAGTAAGATTCATCATAAAATTCATTGAAATTAACAATGGTTGCAAATATTACACCAACATCTTTGTGATTTTTTGAGTATTTTGACGTGTTTTTAAGCTGATCAGAAACATGTTCCGGAATGATATTGTGAAGTAACCAATCAGCTTGATCTTTATTTTCTTGCATCTGCTCTTTGTCAGCAGCAGCCTGAGCATCTCCGTGGTAACTTGAACGATAACTGATTTCAAATTCTCTATTTAGAAACCATATGAGAAAAAGAAGTAGTATCATATCTAGAATAACTTCATACTTCAATGAGTGAGAGCCAGAAAACAAATATTCATACTCATCAGACAAGATTGTGTTGTTCTGTTCTGTGCGATTATAAAATTGTCCTGTTATGTTTTCCATTGAGACTGGACTGACCATCGTAGACAACACAATAGTACTACTAATGTTCTCAAATTCACAAATTTTAATGGCTAACAGCAAGAGGAGGACAGAGCCAGCAATCACTGCCAAGATTGATTTCATCCAAGAGCTCAGCATTGTAAAGTTACAATAATGCAAGAGTGACAAAACAACACAATAGCAGAAATATCTGTCTTGCAAATTCTCATGCTTGAAAGTGTTGCAAGAAAAGTTGGAATAAACCGCTATAATGGGAATGCTGGCTACTATAGCCCCTAGGAGATTACGAAAGTACCATCCTGATATAAGATGAATGAAGCTGCTACAAGCTTCAAGCTTCTTGTCCTTACATCGTACATCTGTCAGAGCATGAATAAAAACAAGAACTTCAATGATCAAAGAAAAGATAAATATCAGTAACCATGGCAACTCCCGATCAAAGATAATAAAGCAACATAAAGAAAGAATAAAAAACACAATAAAAGACATTATAATTTCCAGCAAGCCATGATATCGTGGTGAGGATACGGTGTTTTGGGACTGTGTATCTTCCAGATAATGATCCTGGTATTTCTTTTCCTAAGTCAGCGTTATGATAATGTAGCGTCAGTTTGTTGATTGGTGGTTTGTAGAAAAATTCTTTGTTAGTTACATCCTCTTGTGTACATTTTATTATCTGGAGGTCCGTTTGTTCATGTATTTTACGGATTTTTGTCCATGCTTCGTTGATCGGAATCATACTTGGATCTCTTGTATCTGTAAATAAATATAAAATCATGTTTTATTTAACTCAAACCATAACAAAACCTCAATCCAAAGTTAACCCCTTTTTTCTGTATGTGAACAGGGAAACAATCAAAATTCAGTTTGCACATATTAAATAACAGAACATTCAGTAATGTAGTTTATGCAAAATTTTAAATTTTAGATCTTTTTATTATTGATATACAAAATTTATAAAGTAGAATTTTTGTAAAAACTATAACTTTAAACAAATGTCAACAAAGCTTTACAAACTAAGAGGACCCTTGTGTCCAGGATACAATACAAACATACACCATTTATTTTTCCAGGAGACCTTTAAAGGTTTTACCCCTAAGAAAATTTTTCACAGAGTATGAAAGCTAAGGTAATACTTTCCAAGTGACTAAAAGCTCCAGTCATATTTCAACATTATATTTCTTGATTCTAAAAAATTGTTTAATTGACAAGATCATATTAGTCAAATTTACAGGGCTACCAATGTCAAATTTACAGGGCCACCAATAAGTCAAAATTACAGGTACACCAATAAGTCTGATTTTCAGGGCCACCGATAAGTCAAATTTATAGAGTCACCAATAAGTCTGATTTACAGGGCTACCAATAAGTCAAATTTACAGGGCACCCAATAAGTCAAATTTACAGGGTCACCAATAAGTCAAATTTACAGGGCACGTAATAAGTTTAATTTACAGGGCCACCAATAAGTAAAATTTACAGGGCACCCAATAAGTCTGATTTACAGGGCCACCAATAAGTCAAATTTACAGGTACACCAATAAGTCAAATTTACAGGGCCACCAATAAGTCAAATTTACAGGGCCACCAACAAGGCAAATTTACAAGCCACCAACAAGTCAAATTTACAGGCCACCAATAAGTCAAATTTACAGGGCACGTATTAAGTTTATTTACAGGGCCACCAACAAAGCATATTTTTAGGCCACCAATTAGTCAATTTTACAGGGCCACCAATAAGTCAAATTTACAAGCCACCAATAAGTCAAATTTACAGGGCCACCAATAGGCATTTAAAAGATTAAATTTACAGAGCCACAGATGATTTAAATTTTACAGAGACATAAAAAAGTCATATTCACAAAGGCACCAACAAGTTAAATATACAGGACCGGCAATAAATATAAATTTACAAAGCCATAAATCAAGTTAAATTTACAGCCCAAAAAATTGAAAAACAAGAGGCCCAAAAGGGCCTGTGGAGCTCAACTGACAAAAATGGTTCTTGTGCCTTCATTTATATAAACTCAGTACAGGGACTTGAGCTGACGTTAAATGCTAAATATAAAAGCTGTAGGCCTTACAGTTTCAGAGAAGAATATTTTTAAATTTGACTTCCCATATAAGTATATGTAGATATATGTGCCCCATTGGTGGGACCAAAAATGGCCCAGGGGCCACCATTTGTACAAACTTGGTAAAGGGACTTGAGCTGATGTTAAATGCCAAATATAAAAGCATTATGCCTTACAGTTTCAGAGAAGAAAATTTTTTAATTTGATTTCCAATATATATATGCAGATATATGGACCCCTGGGGTGGGGCCAAAAATGGACCGGGGGCCACCATTTGTAAAAACTTGGTAAAGGGCCTCAAGCTGATATTAACTGCCAAATATGAAAGCTTAAGGCTTCATGGTTTCAGAGAAGAAGATTTTCAAAGTTGATATCTCATTATAAGCCATATATGCATATGCAGATATATGGACCCCTGGGGTGGGGCCAAAAATGGACCGGGGGCCACCATTTGTAAAAACTTGGTAAAGGGCCTCAAGCTGATATTAACTGCCAAATATGAAAGCTTAAGGCTTCATGGTTTTAGAGAAGAAGATTTTCAAAATTGATTTTCCATTATAAGCCATATATGCATATGCAGATATATGGACCCCTGGGGTGGGGCCAAAAATAGACCGGGGGCCACCATTTGTACAAACTTGGTAAAGGGGCTCAAGTTGATATTAACTGCCAAATATGAAAGCTTAAGGCTTCATGGTTTTAGAGAAGAAGATTTTCAAAGTTGATTTTCCATTATAAGCCATATATGCATATGCAGATATATGGACCCCTGGGGTGGGGCCAAAAATAGACCGGGGGCCACCATTTGTACAAACTTGGTAAAGGGGCTCAAGTTGATATTAACTGCCAAATATGAAAGCTTAAGGCTTCATGGTTTCAGAGAAGAAGATTTTCAAAGTTGATTTTCCATTATAAGCCATATATGCATATGCAGATATATGGACCCCTGGGGTGGGGCCAAAAATAGACCGGGGGCCACCATTTGTACAAACTTGGTAAAGGGGCTCAAGCTGATATTAACTGCCAAATATGAAAGCTTAAGGCTTCATGGTTTCAGAGAAGAAGATTTTCAAAGTTGATTTTCCATTTTAAGCCATATATGCATATGCTGATATACGGACCCCTGCGGTGGGGCCAAAAATGGACCGGGGGCCACCATTTGTATAAACTTGGTAAAGGGGCTCAAGCTGATATTAACTGCCAAATATGAAAGCTTAAGGCTTCATGGTTTCAGAGAAGAAAATTTTCAAAGTTGATTTTCCATTATAAGCCATATATGCATATGCAGATATATGGACCCCTGGGGTGGGGCCAAAAATAGACCGGGGGCCACCATTTGTACAAACTTGATAAAGGGGCTCAAGCTGATATTAACTGCCAAATATGAAAGCTTAAGGCTTCATGGTTTCAGAGAAGAAGATTTTCAAAGTTGATTTTCCATTATGAGCCATATATGCATATGCTGATATATGGATCCCTGGGGTGGGGCCAAAAATGGTCGGGGGGCCACCATTTGTACAAACTTGGTAAAGGGGCTCAAGCTGATAATAACTGCCAAATATGAAAGCTTAAGGCTTCATGGTTTCAGAGAAGAAGATTTTCAAAGTTGATATCTCATTATAAGCCTTATTTTCACTTTTTACGAAGTACGACAGAAAAACGCTAAAAACACGTAACCTAGTTTTTGACAGAATTTCACGAAATGTACAACCTACATGTTTAAGGGTGTCTAGAAGCTAAATATCACATCAGATTTTGAATATAACCTATGGTTTCAGAGAAGAAGCTTATTTTAGGTTTTTTACATTCTAGGTCGCTGTGACCTACTTTTGGTTGCCATGGAAACCAATTGTACAAATTTTCATCTACTCCTTCTAAGAAACATTCCTGCAAAGTTTTGCTAAAATTGGCCCAGTAGTTTCTGAGTTTTTGCTGTTAACGGACGCACGCACGCACGCACGCACGCACGCACGCGCGCATCATGCCATAAGCTCATCTGGCTTTAGCCAGTTGAGCTAAAAATGTAAGGCCAACAAAGTATGCTGTATAAGTAGAAGAATTACCGTATACACTTGCAGCCATTTTGTAAACAACATTAATTCATTGGGATAAATTATCAGATTACATGAAGGTATACAATAAGGCAATATAGATATTCACTTTTGTAGTGAACAGTGACCATGAAGGAACATTGATAGACAGGGGATATATGTAATTATACAATATCAGAACATGTATGACAAAGAAAACATTATCTTAAAGTTTAATGGGGGCAGTCTTTATCTCAAATAAACTTTAAACTTTTAACCCTGTCAGCACATCTCATGTCTGGATATATCCCAATACTCATCTACAATCAGAGCAGCAGAAAGCTAAAGATTCTTTTTTCCTCAAAACAAAATGCAATTCACATAGAAAGAAATAAACATTCCCTGCTTTATGCATCACATTGAGCTATCACGAGTTTACATCTCTATAATCAATCTCTGTAATTTTGAGTCACTGTGACCCAGTGACATTAAGTGCTTATGGTGTTTTGGCTTACACATTTAAATTGCTCCATTCATGCCAGGTCTTTGAGTAAGATTTAACCACTATGGTAGCTCAGTTGGTAGTGCTTGCTTGGTAGGTGGGAGGTTAGTGTTCAAACCCCAGCTAGGTCTAAGGCAAACTTGAAAATAGGTAGTGACTGTTCTTTTGCAAAGCACTCAACATTTAGATATGAAAGTTATGGGGTCCTTTGAAAGAAACTTAAAAAACCAATGCACTGTGTCACGGCAGGCATTACACACTAAAGAACCCTTCCTGCAAATTACCCGGAGCAAACTGCAAAGGTAAAAATTTCTGCCACTTCACCTATAGCTGGAGATGTCTCAATATAAGTGAAATATTCTTGACTGGGACATAAAACCCCATTAAATAAATTAAAATCTGAGTAAGATTCATTTAAATATGCCAGTAAGCAGTTTTGGAGAAGATAAACAATAGGTATGGATAACATACAGAAAGAAGTCGTACAGAACCTACATACAGATTCCAAAATCTCACATGGCCTTTCTGCCAGGTGAGCTAATAATTTCATTAATTAATTTGTATTGGCTAAGAATCAGAGGGTGACAAATGCCACCAGATAGGTGATCTACATGAATGCATCATTTCATAAAGCTTGCCTAACAAACTCAATATTAGATGCTGACCCAGACACACAGGTGACAATAGTGCTTCTGCACATCATACAGGTAAGCTAAATTTTGCCTTTCATGCAAAAATTCTGAACATCAAGCCTAAATACATGCAGACAAATGTCCAACAACAACAATTACCACAACAGTAAGAAAGTGAATAATAATAATACACAAACATGTAATAAATAAAAATAATAATTTAATTTTTTTTTATAATTGATGTTTCAAAATATATCACTTTATAGCCATTATATGATTAACCCGTATTCCAACCTAACAATTTAGTTGTCTTGATTAAATAGTAAAAAAAAACCCTTATTATTTATATTCAGACATACTCTTAGTATAAGTTTCAGAAATTAAAGTATACTTTCTGGTGATAAAAAATGGAGTTTTTTTTATCACTCTGTGTGTAAATATCACTTTTTTGTGATTTCAATTAAGCAACAGGGGATTACCATATATTCTATAATTTACAAAAAGTCATTGTTGCTAACTCAGTTTCCGGTCCAATACATTATTGATATTGTGTTGTCTGTAGGAACTGTTTGTCAAACAGTCACTAAACACCCAAGAGTCTCGGACCATTCCAATTAAAGAAAATTCACTTGGTGTTTATCAAACAGTCACTAAACACCCAAGACTCTCAGACCCTACCAATAAAAGAATATTCACAAGATATTTGTCAAACAGTCACTAAACACCCAAGAGTCTCAGATCCTACCAATTAAAGGATATTCACCAGGTGTTTGTCAAACAGTCACTAAACACCCAAGACTCTCAGACCCTACCAATTACAGAATATTCACCAGGTGTTTGTCAAACAATCACTAAACACCCCAAAGTCTCAGACCCTACCAATTACAGAATATTCACCAGGTGTTTGTCAAACAGTCACTAAACACCCAAGACTCTCCGACCCTACCAAGTAAAGGATATTCACCAGGTGTTTGTCAAACAGTCACTAAACACCCAAGACTCTCAGACCCTACCAAGTAAAGGATATTCACCAGGTGTTTGTCAAACAGTCACTAAACACCCAAGACTCTCCGACCCTACCAATTACAGAATGTTCACCAGGTGTTTGTCAAACAGTCACTAAACACCCAAGAGTCTCGGACCATTCCAATTAAAGAAAATTCACTTGGTGTTTATCAAACAGTCACTAAACACCCAAGACTCTCAGACCCTACCAATAAAAGAATATTCACAAGATATTTGTCAAACAGTCACTAAACACCCAAGAGTCTCAGATCCTACCAATTAAAGGATATTCACCAGGTGTTTGTCAAACAGTCACTAAACACCCAAGACTCTCAGACCCTACCAATTACAGAATATTCACCAGGTGTTTGTCAAACAATCACTAAACACCCCAAAGTCTCAGATCCTACCAATTACAGAATATTCACCAGGTGTTTGTCAAACAGTCACTAAACACCCAAGACTCTCCGACCCTACCAAGTAAAGGATATTCACCAGGTGTTTGTCAAACAGTCACTAAACACCCAAGACTCTCAGACCCTACCAATTACAGAATGTTCACCAGGTGTTTGTCAAACAGTCACTAAACACCCATGAGTCTCTCATGTTATATAAATATTTTTAGTAGATTTTCAAAAGCAAAACTTTTTCTTTAGATTTCAAGAGATGAGCTTATTCAAAATACAAAATAATCAATTTTGTCATTACAAATTTTGTGATTTTTTACTGGTGATAAATAACACAATATATAAGGTACTCTTTAATGAAATCTCGATTGCCTTTCTACATAACAAAAATTATTTTTAATGAAATTTTCTGTAAAAATTGTCATTTTAGGGACTTGGCCAATTTTTATTACAACTTAAGCTAGGCAAGTTATATATATATTTTTTTCTGAATTTATAAGGCTGATCCATCATTACCAAATAAAAACAACAGAGGAAATAACAATATAGATTGAAACAAGTTGGATAAACAATAGGTGTTAATGAACAGGTCCCTGATAATAAAAGAATTTATTGCAAACTATCTATCATTATATGGCTATAATCAAACTATTAAATATTCTGAAACACCAAATAAATACTCCATATAACCAACCAACAACTTCAACAAAAAAAAGGAAGACGACTTTATCATAAAAACAATATTAACTGGAAAGATTTTCAAAAGAAAAAAATGCAAACAGAATTTTTCAGGCATGCCTTTTACAGATTGTATATTTCCTTGAAGTGTTAAAGCTGATGTATGGTCACTGCTTGTGGGTTGCTTGGCAACATTTTCACACTTGGAGCATGTTTTGCAATGAACAGCCAACAAAGTGCAATCAGTGTTATTTTTCTTACCTAAATGCAAAAATTATTAGTAAAAAATAAAACAAAAGAAAAACACTAAAAACACAATGCAGAAAGTCATGATTCAAGACTCATTTTAAAAAATAACAATTATCTTGAAAATAAATTGTATCAGGTAAAAAAGGGAGGTGAAGATTTGATGGTGACAGGGAGGTGAAGGTCTGATGGTGAAGGGGAGATGAAGGTTTGATGGTGAAAGGGAGGTGAAGATTTGATGGTGAAAGGGAGGTGAAGGTTTGATGGTGAAAGGGAGGTGAAGATTTGATGGTGAAAGGGAGGTGAAGGTCTGATAGTGAAGGGGGGGTGAAGGTCTGATAGTGAAGGGGAGGTGAAGGTTTGATGGTGGAAGGGAAGGTAAAGGTTTGATAGTGAAGGGGAGGCGAAGGTCTGATGGTGAAGGGGAGGTGAAGGTTTGGTGGTGAAGGGGAGGTGAAGGTCTGATGGTGGAAGGGAGGTGAAGGTTTGATGATGCAGACTGACAGTGACCAGTCAGTGTATGCTTCAAATTTATAAGTATTTAAAATAAACTGCATTACAAATGTGTATTTTATTCAATTCTGACATGTTTAATGAATTTGAAGATTATACTGAATATTATATAATAACATAGTTGGTACAAGACTTGAAACAAACCAGTTACTCCCTCAGAGACCCTCTTATCTCTTCTTCCCTTCATGAAGAGTGGATTTCGAAACATTGTGTTTTACATCTCAATCAAGAAAATTTCACTTATAATAAGGCAGTGAATTCTAGGAAAATGGAGGAAATTGGAGTGGTAAAAAATGACTTTCAGACAATGAACTGACAAACTTTCTCAGATAGGTATCCATCCAAGTTTGATTCAATCCAAGGCATTAATGGGTACTGTAATCTGTAAGCCGACCCTTTACACAACTCAGTTACTTACAGTTTATGAGGCCCAACTTCTGTTATCATTTTATTTATATTTTCACTGCCATCAATTTGACTTGGGGTATTACCAATTGTTAGCCACGGTTATTAATAATAACGTGACATAATCAATGATTAACATGTTATAGCATAAATAGCATACTGCTGTTAAGTGTAAACCTTTATTTTTGGAACTGTCATTTTTCCTACAAGTGCCACCAACATGCCAAGTCCAACAGAAATGAAATTTAATGACAATGCTCAAAAGATTGCATCTTATAAATTTTGAATTGTGTTTTATAATAAATGGCGGAAAAAATGACAAGTCCAAATTCTGCACAAAAGGAAAATCTCATACACTTCCTCAGTGAAAAGTAAGTGTAATATTTATCTTTTAAAGTGAATCATGACTTTCAAAAAACAAATATCTAATAAAATTATACATTGTGTCACCTTTTACATTAAGTAATAAAAATGTAAATAAAAAAATTAAAAACTGTGTAAAATTATAATCTATAATTTCTACAAATTGAAAAAAATATACATCTGCAGAAAATTAGGAAAAAAAAAACAAAAAAACAACAAAATTGTAAAATTAAAAAAACCATTTAAAAATATATAGAATTAAAAAATGTATGGAATTTGAAAAAATACAATGTATGCATAAACACTGAAAAACTCGACAAAGGATTGAATTTAAAAAAAAAATGCTGCATTAAAAGCTATATTATTATAAAAATAACTTCTGAAATAAAATCAACCCTATTCCTAGTTACTTAATAATTATGTTATATATACTACATATAAGGATTTAATAACTTTATTTTGTCTGTTATTTTCATCTAAAATCTCTCGACTTTGTACCCATAAATAAAACTGTTCCCTTCAGAGAACAGATGTAACAGTTATTAGCAACAGAAGATAAGTGGTCATGTGACATTGTTTAATGTGATTTCTTATCAGAACAACTAGTTTTGTGCCCAGAAATCACAAAGTCATGCTGGTTACATACCATTTTCATAGACCCATATATGAGAACACAGTGTGATTGTTATGGGAAGTTGACAAATAATTTTCTGATTTACATTTATCCTCTAAACTCTTAAGGAAATGATGTTCATAGAGCCTGACTTCCACTCACACTTAAAATCAAACAAGCATATATATATATATATATTATGGACACAAAAGTATTTTGACTGGTTTGCTTTGCACAGCAATGGAAGTTATAGCACTATACAGTCATTCAAGATGGTTCAATGGTGATATAAACAATTCACATGTTATCCAAAAATTCTTTTTTTTTAATATTCTTTTTTTCTTTCTTTCTCTAAATCCTCAAAAAATTAGCTCCTATAAGGCCATTGGTGTCAGACAAAGCTACCGCAAGTCACATGATCAACAGCTCATATGAATGCTATTGGTCTCAAAGCTACAGCAAGTCACATGATCAATAGCTCATATAAACGCTATTGGTCTCAGACAAAGCTACAGCAAGTCACATGATCAACAACTCATATAAACGCCATTGGTCTCAGACAATGCTACAGCAAGTCACATGATCAACAGCTCATATGAACACCAATGGTGTCAGACAAACCTACTGCAAGTCACATGATCAATAGCTCATATGAACAACATTGGTCTCACACAAAGCTACAGCAAGTCACATGATCAACAGCTCATATGAACGCCATTGGTCTTAGACAAAATTTTTCAGAAAAACATCATTGTAAACATTTACAAAGTCAAACTATTTAAGCTCAGATTTCTACACTACTGTTATAGGACTCAGTTAAGCAGAGCACACTTTTTAGCTAACTAAAAATGTAGATTTAACCACTTTAAGACAAATAATGTATTTATTTATAATACAGTATTAACTAAACTTAGTGCTACTTGCCAAGCAAAATATCAAGAGTTGAGCTGAGTGGAGTAATGGTATCCCCTAAAAAAATCAATATACTTTCATTAATAATGAAAAAGTCAGTTCTAGTATCATTTGATGGTGAATTAAAAACCAGTTTTTCAAATTATAAAAAAAAAATTAAAAAAATAATAATAATAAAAAAAATAACTGACAAACTTTCTAATACTAGAATCTGCTCGAGTGAGATTTAAATGAACTGAGGTGGTAAAAGGTCCCATGATTCACAAGCATGTTCTCTGAACTGCTTCATCACTGAGGCCCCTAAACAAGACAAGAGGCCCATGGGCCTTAACGCTCACCTGAAGATATTTCCAATATTGTTTGCAAAGTGCAATAGACAATATATTAAGTACAGAAACTTTAAAAGATAATTAATAATTTTAGTATTTCTATGTTGATATGACCTTGAGCTTTGAACTTATAACCTTAAACCATATATCAAAATGATTGTTGTCGCAATACCTACAATATTCTAATAAACATGCCTATACAAAAAGTTAATAGTTTTCAAGATAATTAGCAATTTAAGTCTTATTTTGCAGCTGTGACCTTGAACTTTCAACATATGACTATGAACCATATATCAAAATGATCGTTGTCGCAATACCTACAATATTCTAATAAACATGCCTATACGAAAAGTTAATAGTTTTCAAGATAATTAGCAATTTAAGTCTTATTTTGCAGCTGTGAACTTGAACTTTCAACATATGACCTTGAACCATATATCAAAATGATCTTTGTCACAATACCTTCAATATTCTAATAAACATGCCTATACAAAAAGTTAAAAGTTTTCAAGATAATTAGCAATTTAAGTCTTATTTTGCAGCTGTGACCTTGAACTTTCAACATATGACTATGAACCATATATCAAAATGATCGTTGTCGCAATACCTACAATATTCTTATAAACATGCCTATACGAAAAGTTAATAGTTTTCAAGATAATTAGCAATTTAAGTCTTATTTTGCACATGTGAGCTTGAACCAATATCAAAATGATCTTTGTCTCAATACCTTCAATATTCTAATATACATGCCTATACAAAAAGTTAATAGTTTTCAAGATAATTAGCAATTTAAGTCTTCTTCTGAAGCTGTAACCTTGACCTTTCAACATACGACCTTGAACCATATATCAAAATGATCTTTGTCTCAATACCTTCAATATTCTAATATACATGCCTATACAAAAAGTTAATAGTTTTCACGATAATTAGCAATTTAAGTCTTCTTCTGAAGCTGTAACCTTGACCTTTCAACATACGACCTTGAACCATATATCAAAATGATCGTTGTCACAATACCTGCAATATTCTAATATACATGCCTATACAAAAAGTTAATAGTTTTCAAGATAATTAGCAATTTAAGTCTTCTTTTGCAGCTGTGACCTTGACCTTTCAACATACGACCTTGAACCATATATCAAAATGACCGTTGTCGCAATACCTGCAATATTCTAATACACATGCCTATACAAAAAGTTAATAGTTTTCAAGATAATTAGCAATTTAAGTCTTATTTTGCAGCTGTGACCTTGAACTTTCAACATATGACTATGAACCATATATCAAAATGATTGTTGTTGCAATACCTACAATATTCTAATAAACATGCCTATACAAAAAGTTAATAGTTTTCAAGATAATTAGCAATTTAAGTCTTATTTTGCAGCTGTGACCTTGAACTTTCAACATATGACCTTGAACCATAAATCAAAATGATCTTTGTCGCAATACCCACAATATTCTAATATACATACCTATACAAAAAGTAAATAGTTTTGAAGAAAATTAGCAATTTAAGTCTTCTTTTGAAGCTGTGACCTTGACCTTTCAACATATGACCTTGAACCATATATCAAAATGATCGTTGTCGCAATACCTACAATATTCTAATATACATGCCTATACAAAAAGTTAATAGTTTTCAAGATAATTAGCAATATAAGTCTTCTTCTGCAGCTGTGACCTTGACCTTTGAACATATGACCTTGTACCATATATCAAAATGATTGTCATGTCAATACCCACAATATTCTAATATACATGCCTATACAAAAAGTTAATAGTTTTCAAGACAATTAGCAATTTAAGTCTTCTTTTACAGCTGTGACCTTGACCTTTGAACATATGACCTTGAATCATATATCAAAATGATCGTCATGTCAATACCTACAATATTCTAATATACATGCCTATACAAAAAGTTAATAGTTTTAAAGATATAGTGACAAATATATAATTTTTAGCAATTTCCCCACTCAGTGCCTTACAATTTCCCCATTTTGAGCCCCATGGCTACCATTTGTGCAAATCTGAAAATAGATGACCTAAGGATGTTATAAATGAAATAACTAAGGTATATCTCTTGTAGATTCAGAGGAGAAGATTTTTAAAGTTTTTCACTATTTCCCCCCTTGTGGGGCCCCAAGGGGACATAACTCCTTCATTTGTGCAAATCTGAAAGGGCTTTACCCAGGCATGATGGTTACCAAGTTTCACTAAATTTGGCCCAGTGGTTTTGGAGGAGAAGATTAAAATGTAAAAAGTTTATGCACGACGGACGACGGACGACGGACGAAGATGGATAGCAATAGCTCATCTGAGCTTTCAGCTCAGGTGAGCTAATAAGAGGGGATATAAAGCAAAAATAATTATATAAATCAGTACATATATACTGTGCTACTTGTGAGGTCATTGCCTTAACTTTTATGGTAAAACATCAGTAATTGTAGGACGGTAAACTTCACATTCTTCAGCTAGGACACATAGACCAGAATGATGATGTCAATTTTGTTTTTATTTATACAATTAGATTTTTTAAAACTTGGAATATGAAAAGAAATTATTTCAAAATCAGTATAAACAAGAGGCCCATGGGCCTAAACGCTCACCTGAAGATATGTCAAATATTGTTTGCAAAGTGCAATAGACAATATATTAAGTACAGAAACTTTAAAAGTTTTCTCAAGTTAAGAACTCCCACAAAACTTAATCAGAAATATATCCACTCACATTTCATTTATAAGTAGCTTATATAATATGCATGAAGTAACTGTAGAACAATGAATAATTTCCAAATCATTATTCAATTTCAGTATACTCATGCAGCTATGTCCTTAACCTTTGAACATATATGACCTTGAAGCATTTATGATTGTCATGTCAATACCTACAATATTCTAATATACATGCCTATGCATGAAATTAATAGCTTTCAAGATAATTAATAATTTTAGTATTCCTATGTTGATATGACCTTGACCTTTGAACATATAACCTTGAACCAAATATCAAAATGCTCGTTGTCGCAATACCTACAATATTTTTATTTACATGCCTATACAAAAAGTTAATAATTTTCAAGATAATTAGCAATTTAAGTTTTCTTTTGCAGCTGTGACCTTGACCTTTCAACATATGACCTTGTACCATATATCAAAATGATCGTCATGTCAATACCTACAATATTCTAATATACATGCCTATACAAAAAGTTAATAGTTTTCAAGATAATTAGCAATTTATGTCTTCTTTTGCAGCTGTGACCTTGACCTTTCAACATATGACCTTGTACCATATATCAAAATGATCGTTGTTGCAATACCTACAATATTTTAATTTACATGCCTATACAAAAAGTTAATAGTTTTCAAGATAATTAGCAATATAAGTCTTTTTTGGCAGCTGTGACCTTGACCTTTCAACATATGATCTTGAACCATATATCAAAATGATCGTTGCCACAAGACCTACAATATTTTAATATACATGCCTATACAAAAAGTTAACAGTTTTCAAGATAATTAGTAATTTAAGTCTTCTTTTGCAGCTGTGACCTTGACCTTTGAACATATGACCTTGTACCATATATCAAAATGATCGTCATGTCAATACCTACAATATTCTAATATACATGCCTACACAAAAAGTTAATAGTTTTCAAGATAATTAGCAATTTATGTCTTCTTTTGCAGCTGTGACCTTGACCTTTCAACATATGACCTTGTACCATATATCAAAATGATTGTTGTTGCAATACCTACAATATTTTAATTTACATGCCTATACAAAAAGTTAATAGTTTTCAAGATATAGTGACATTTATGTAATTTTTAGCAATTTCCCCACTCAGTGCCTTACGATTTCCCCATTTTGAGCCCCATGGCTACCATTTGTGCAAATCTGAAAATAGATGACCTAAGGATGTTATAAATGAAATAACTAAGGTTTATCTCTTGTAGATTCAGAGGAGAAGATTTTTAAAGTTTTTCACTATTTCCCCCCTTGTGGGGCCCCAAGGGGACATAACTCCTTCATTTGTGCAAATCTGAAAGGGCTTCACCCAGGCATGATGGTTACCAAGTTTCATTAAATTTGGCCCAGTGGTTTTGGAGGAGAAGATTAAAATGTAAAAAGTTTACGCACGACGGACGACGCACGGCGGACGAAGATGGATAGCAATAGCTCATCTGAGCTTTCAGCTCAGGTGAGCTAAAAATTAACCAAAAAAAAAAAAAAAAAAAAAAAAAAAAAAGAATATAAAAATAAAAAAGCCAAGAGAAAAAAGTCAGAATCTTCTAAACTAGTTATTTTTTAAAATAAAAGTTATCTCCCTTTGACCCACCAATTTGAAATCACTTTTCAAAAAATATTTTTTAAAAGTTCAAACTAAATATAGCAGCAGCATAACATTAAAGCAAAAATATACAAATATATCAGAAAAGAGAAGCAAGACTCCTTACACTTAAATGTACGAAAAACATTCAGCCTTATTTTGTACATTTGAAAAATATATTCTAATAATTTTTATCTGCCCTAAGTTTAATCATTGTCTTCATTATGTCTATACACTTGCTGTGTTTTCACTACATGACTACAATAAACCTACTGCTATTCTATAAGGTATGACAGCTAATAGCAAGAAACAATAATGATTCCACTGAGACTGAAATTAGCAATAGCAATGCATTAAATTGGCCAATGAAATCTAGTCTAACATAGTGCAGAAGGTATTCTTCTACATCTTAAGGCTACTGGGATTGGGTTGGATTAATGGTGTTTTTCATTCCAGTCAAGACTCTTTCACTTATATGATGGAGGGGTTTAAGTTCAGGGATGGCGGAAAACCAAAGTACTTTGAGAAAACCTGACAAACTTTCTCACACTAGGATTTGCTCAAGTGGTATTTGACCTAATCAGTATGAGGCCATGAGATCTGTAAGTTTGTTTTAGACCACCCTGCAAAACAAATGCCTTTTGGTATCTTATATATCTCATTTTAAAATGCCCTAAAGAACATATAATAAAAAAGTTAACTCTCTTCATCAAAAAATGTTAAAAATACTGTAATCAAACACTGTGTATTTGCTTTCACATTTTAAATAACAAAGAGCAGAAACTCAAGACTGGATAGACTGCAGTCAATTACAACTTGTCTTGAAAAAATAGAAATGTTAGTTCAATTCCTGTTCTACTTTGTTTTTATCTGTAAAATATCTCCATTCTCTATTAACAAATGATCTAAATAAAACTTGAAAAGAAAAACACCTAATATAAGATATATGTTAAACTAGAATGTGTCAGAATGACACAAATACCCCTACCTGCTGACAACTGCCTGAAAAATTTCATTTCCAAGGGCTGAAACTCTCAAGAAAGTCGATCAAATAAACTCAAATTCACAGTTTTTCATCTTTACAAAGATATACACCAAATACTATTTTATTATCTCATTCAGTAAGAAAATTAAGTTTAGAATGAAATTATGACAGCATAAGGAAACATTATATGCCCCAGATATTTTCATGGAAGGGCATAAAAAACCAATGTCAGTTTTATTATGAATACTAGCATAGGAAATTTTAAACTGCAGAAACAAGCAAAAATGTGAAGAGTTAAATATGTTATAAAAACACAAATGTTCTACTTTGTCTTATTTCAATCATAAAGCTATATTATAAAGAAGCAAAAGCAGTGATAACGTTACCATCCCCGATCATATCCAGAGACAGCTCGCTGGTGGCATAAAATCCACTACTGTGTCGTCGTCCTAACAATTGTGCGGGAGAGACTCCATTAACATCACTATGCTACAAAAAACAAAATAAAGATGAATTAAAAATTTGTAACTCTATGAGAAACAAGTCTTCATCAAGTGTTTCATTCAAGTGATTGAAACATTGGTTGCACAGTAAAAAGCTCATTGTAGCAGATGTCTCAGGTTTTAGGAACTTTAGTGTATGTCTCAGGTTTAAGGAACTTTAGCAGATGTCTCAGGTTTTAGGAACTTTAGCGGATGTCTCAGGTTAAGGAACTTTAGCGGATGTCTCAGGTTTTAGGAACTTTAGCAGATGTCTCAGGTTTTATGAACTTTAGCGGTTGTCTCAGGTTTAAGGAACTTTAGCATATGTCTCAGGTTTAAGGAACTTTAGCGGATGTCTCAGGTTTAAGGAACTTTAGCGGATGTCTCAGGTTTTAGGAACTTTAGCATATGTTTCAGGTTTTAGGAACTTTAGCAGATGTCTCAGGTTTAAAGAACTTTAGCATATGTCTCAGGTTTTAGGAACTTTAGCAGATGTCTCAGGTTTAAAGAACTTTAGCGGATGTCTCAGGTTTAAGGAACTTTAGCGGATGTCTCAGGTTTTAGAAACTTTAGCAGATGTCTCATGTTTTAGGAACTTTAGTGGATGTCTCAGGTTTTAGAAACTTTAGCGGATTTCTCAGGTTTTAGAAACTTTAGCGGATGTCTCAGGTTTTAGGAACTTTAGCATATGTTTCAGGTTTAAGGAACTTTAGCAGATGTCTCAGGTTTAAAGAACTTTAGCATATGTCTCAGGTTTAAGGAACTTTAGCAGATGTCTCAGGTTTTAGGAACTTTAGCAGATGTCTCAGGTTTAAGGAACTTTAGCGGATGTCTCAGGTTTAAGGAACTTTAGCATAGGTCTCAGGTTTTAGGAACTTTAGCGGATGTCTCAGGTTTAAGGAACTTTAGCGGATGTCTCAGGTTTTAGAAACTTTAGCGGATTTCTCAGGTTTAAGGAACTTTAGCGGATGTCTCAGGTTTTAGGAACTTTAGCATATGTCTCAGGTTTTAGGAACTTTAGCAGATGTCTCAGGTTTAAAGAACTTTAGCATATGTCTCAGGTTTTAGGAACTTTAGCAGATGTCTCAGGTTTTAGGAACTTTAGCAGATGTCTCAGGTTTAAGGAACTTTAGCGGATGTCTCAGGTTTAAGGAACTTTAGCATATGTCTCAGGTTTTAGGAA
>CM056604.1:14279160-14371999 GCA_029721355.1 Tegillarca granosa
AAACAAATTAAAACGTCGAAATTCTTGACATAATGCGGGGTGTTGTGAAAGGTCAAAATGAAATGGGCGGTGCTGAGCCAGTTTACACCCTGTAAATTGAATTGACAGAATCGCATCCCACACCAATTGGGTAAAAAATTATACTTGTAATCAATAGTATTTAGAATACCGGTCATTTTGATACTAGATACAAACCATCATTTGCACCGGTTTTTACACGGGAAGTCGACAAAATTGGATCACTTGCATGCCGAGAATTTTTGAAAACAAAACAAAATACCGTACTAATTATTGGAAATGCACTTATATTATTTATATATTACTGTTCTATATATTTAATTTTATAGTTTGAAATTAATTTTTACTTAGTTTTGTTTCGATTTTAGTTTTATGCAGCAAAAAATGCCACGAAAATCCAACCCCAGGAATCAAAACACAGATCGCCCTCCTGGCCCTTGTACTGTTGTAGTCATCACGATATCTCTAAAGTAATACTAAGATACATACATCTGTCTCAAAAATTGAATTTTTTTTTTTCAATTTTGTTACTTTGAAAGATTTTAACTGTATTTGTAGAGAGTGTGGTGCTAGATTAAAAGTGGGATTAAGCCAGTTGCCTGATGCAACTTGTGATAGCAGTGGTGCAGAGAGATTAACTGATTCTAATGACCAACATCTGCTTTTTGTTATTGTTTGTTGTGTTGTGGTTTTTTAAATCAAATTTTCTGATTTGTTCTCAATATGTTAGCATAGAAAGCATAGAACCACAGTTAGACCACTGAATTAGTATGCATACAGTTGTGTCATGTATTCAGGTTCCATTGGTCAGCACTAACACTGAAGGAGAGACAGATGAATTCACAGTAGAATTTTTACTTACAAAATATTATCAACTCGAACAGTTTTAAGTTTATGAATTTACAAGTTGTGAGACTGAATATGTCACTTTGCCATCTAAATATTAAGTTTTTTTTTTTTAAACTTAACTTTCAGGTTTATTTGCAATCTGCAGTGCCTGAGTATCCAAATCTTGGATTTAGCATATGCTATGCATGAAGCCATGATAACTTCAAAACTTGTTATGCTACATGTTTGACACCTGAGCTGATTCTAGACTCACTAACATTTGATGAAATTGATATCTTTTGTTTCAGAAAAGTAGTAATTTATTAAGGTACAATACAGTGGTGTTATCTAGTCTACATAAGAGATTTATACAAATCAGACAGTATCTGTTTTCAACACCAACACTACATGTAACTTTACAATTTCAGATTTAGATACAAGAAAGTTTTGCCATTCACCTGTATGGTTACTAAGAATGCTACATTTTAAGTCCACATTTATGCTTTGTCTGAAATTCTATTGTCCTTCCAACTGCAAGATGAAAAAGGAACAAATTTACTTCTTTGCCTACATTCCACAGTTATAACCTTTGAAAAACAGGTTGAACATCTTAACAACAGAATGTAATGTTTTGAACTAAACTTTACTTTGTTGTTTCTTCTAAATCTATTTGAGAATTATGGCATACTGAGTTTGTTATTATAACTCAAGGAAGCTGTCAGAACATATGCAGCAACACAGACAAACATGTCATCATATGATTAACTGTCATGTAAAATCAGAAAATATCTAATTCTGTTTTGTGAAATTTATTTTACAGATTAAAAATATTCAATTTCTCTCTTTTATTGGTAGCTGTACATTCAATACTCAGAATCTACAGTGCTTCTTCCCTTTACATCTTTTAGTGACAGATTTAGCTGACAACTTCAACTCAAATTTTTCAACAAAAAAAAAAAAAAAATAAAAATAAATAAATAAATAAATATATTTGATATCAATATTGTTTTCAAATAAAGCAAACTTCAGAATTCTAAAATTGAAAAAAAAAAGCACATTGGCACACACACTAAAACCCCTGTTGATTCCAGGATATTAATCATTTGTACAGATTGGAACTATATATTCCATTTTTAATTTTGTTGATATTTTCATTATTTTGCACATTACACATTTTTGCAAATACAAATAAGGAGCCTTTTAGGTTGTAGTATAAAGCTCACTTTAATATCACAGTACCTCTTGCCACCTAGGTTCGAAATTCACTTTGGCTGATCCCAGCGTGAGAAGATCTGTTAGTTTGCCTTCCAAAGGTTGGTGGTTTTCAGCAGAGACTCTGGTTTCCTCCACTTTCTAAGAACAGGCCCCCTCTATAAGTGAAATTTCGACTGGGGCGTAAAACAAGGTAACTCCACTCCACATAACCACAGATAAGTAATCAACTTTTTTTTAATTTAAAAAAATTATTGTTTATTGTTTTCTTTATATTTTTTTATGTTATTATTATATTAATTATAATATTTTTTCATGATGATTATCTGACTACCCATGCCTACAGAATTATTTCCATATACAGTGTATATGGTTATGTCCTATAATGTCGCATCAGCAATTTTTCAGCTTTTTGCAATGAGAGCAAGTTCATTAATCAAGTATATATGCAGGAGATGTACCAGTATTTATAATGGTCTGCCTTGTAATTACTAATATCACACCGATTTGAACCCCAGTGCAACTTTGTAACTGACCACATGCAAGAAATACTTGTTCTAAATTTTTAACTTTTGAGGAATAATTTTTTCCTTTGTTTCATTGAAAAGAATTTTTAAGAAAATTATCATTTCTCAAAAAAAAAAAAAAAAAAAAAAAAAAAGGAAAAAAAAATGCATTGATAATAAAATTTGAAATTTTAGCATAGTTTCAAGTTTAGAAATAAAACTTTGATTATAACAAATTCTAAATGAAGTGAAAATTGCAAATACGCTTCCATAGCACGATAGAATTCATTTATAACTCCCGAGCACCTGTGTTACATCTCTATTCCTTGGACAATGTTGCATTTAGAATTTTCTAAAAGAAAAACGATTAATTTTTACTTCTTTTTGGATCTTAGTTTTCTTTTTATAGTTAAAGTATGCAAACAAAAATCATATAATAGGAAACTAGTCAATTTTTAATCGTATTCATACGAAGAACTGTAAACAAGGGAGGTAAGTATACACAAACGAAAAATCTATTGTGGACTCTGAGCAACACCTGCTATTTTCTGAATTGACAGAATCGCATCCCACACCGATTTCGAACAAAACTTTGATATGATCACATTAAAAAATGAAAATTATTTCATAATTTAATAATAAGAACCCATCATATGTCCTAATTTTTTCACAATACGTGTCAGAAGCACCGGTGTCGTCTGACAGCTGTGAGGCAACATCGACTTTGAAAGCGTTTATCTCGTAACTTAATATTTGGCTATTTTGTAGATTAATTGAAGGAAAAAATATTTATTGTTTAAAATATTTGTTCATTTCAAATTTATAACGATGTCATCTAACAGTTTTCTTTAAAATTCGAGACTGACTATCGTTTCCGATTTTGTACCTAAATTTAAACCGAAAGTCACGTGACCAAAGTTATGAAAATTCAGCCATGTTGGAAGCTGGCCGTCCTACTGCACTAGTAGCCTCTAAAATGTAAAGAGAGTTTCTTACAAACTTAATTTTTAACTAGATAATCATAAATATGTCCAAACAGATATTGAATATCTCTGATAAAAAATTAGCAAACATAACATCCCTAAATTGTCAAAAAGGTATCTATAAATAGAGATACAAGTTTCCATCTAACATGACCTAGCTGTGCATATGTTCCTGGTCTACCTTTTGTACAAAGAATAATTCTAGGTAAGTTTGAAGCAAACTGCAAAAAAAAAAGGCTGCAAGGAATTTCTATAATTTAACCAAAAGAATAGTTTCTAACACAACATGAAGATGTTATGTTCTACACTAACAACGATTACTGATGTCATGAAAGTCACTCAATACTGTATCATGATAGTCACTCACAATTTATACAGATGTCATGACAGTCACTCACAATTAATACCGATGTTATAATAGTTGCTCACAATTTATACTGATGTCAAGAGAGTTACTCACAATTCATACTGATGTCATGAGAGTTACTCACAATTAATACTGATGTCATTTTACGCATTCACAATTTTTACTGATTTCACGATACACTTACAATTTATTCTGATGCTATGTTAAATCTAACAGTGACCTCCTTTTTAACACTAGACAAAGATGTCATGTTTTACACTCACAAATAATACTAATGTCATGACAGTCACTAACGATTTATGCCAATGTCATGTTTGACACTCACCATTAATAGTTATGTCATATTGGACCCTTGCAATTAATACTGATGTCATGTGACACTCACCATTAAAAGTGATGTCATGTTTGACCTTCACAATTAATACTAATGTCATGTGACACTGACAATTAATACTGATGCATAGTTAGACATTCAAAAAATACTGATGTCATTTTAGACATTTATATTTAATGCTGATGACACATTAGACACTCACAGTAATGTAATGTAAGACACAATCACAATTTACAACAGTGGGATGTTAGACACATCACAATTTACAACAATGTTGTGTTAGACACAATCACAATTTACGATGATGTCATGTTAGACAAAATGACAATTTACTATGATGTCATGTAAGACACCATCACAATTTATGATGATGATTTGTTAAAAAATCATAATATACGATGATGTCATGTTAGAACACAATATAGGATGATGTCACATTAGACCCAAGCACAATTTATGATGTGTTGTTGGATACGACACAATATAGAATAATGTCATATTAGACACAAGCACAATTTACGATGACATCATGTTAGATATACACATATAAAACTGATGTTGCTATAGGCTTTCTTCTGACACTAACTTACTAACTTAAATGTAAACATATTGAGTTATTCAGTCAATTATCCATTGATCTAGAACTGGTACAACAGCAAGCCTGTTTGATCTTTGTTCTATTGTACTTTATACAATAATCTTATGAAAACACTTTGTAAAACTTGAGTAGTATCACTTCCACCACTTAGTGCTCAGATGTTCAATATTGATTCTATACATAAAAGAATCAATTACATTCCATCCATACAAAATGTTTCAAATTAAAGAATGATTTATCAATAGGAAAAAATGTCATTTTTAGTTTCTTAAGATACGATTTAAGGTACCTATGAAGCAGAGTAGAGTGAGTAATAATGGAGTAGAGAGGAGAAACCTACAAAGCAGGAAGAGTGAGTAATAATGGAGTAGAGAGGAAGTATCCATGAAGCAGAGTAGAGTGAGTAATAATGGAGTAGAGAGGAGATACCTACGAAGCAGGAAGAGTGAGTAATAATGGAGTAGAGGAGATACCTACGAAACAGGAAGAGTGAGTAATAATGGAGTAGAGGAGATACCTACGAAGCAGGAAGAGTGAGTAATAATGGAGTAGAGAGGAGAAACCTACAAAGCAGGAAGAGTGAGTAATAATGGAGTAGAGAGGAAGTATCCATGAAGCAGAGTAGAGTGAGTAATAATGGAGTAGAGAGGAGATACCTACGAAGCAGGAAGAGTGAGTAATAATGGAGTAGAGGAGATACCTACGAAACAGGAAGTGTGAGTAATAATGGAGTAGAGAGGAGAAACCTACAAAGCAGGAAGTGTGAGTAATAATGGAGTAGAGAGGAGAAACCTACAAAGCAGGAAGAGTGAGTAATAATGGAGTAGAGAGGAAGTATCCATGAAGCAGAGTAGAGTGAGTAATAATGGAGTAGAGAGGAGATACCTACGAAGCAGGAAGAGTGAGTAATAATGGAGTAGAGAGGAGATACCTATGAAGCAGAGTAAAGTGAGTAATAATGGAGTAGAGAGGAGTTACCTACGAAACAGGAAGAGTGAGTAATAATGGAGTAGAGGAGATACCTACGAAACAGGAAGTGTGAGTAATAATGGAGTAGAGAGGAGAAACCTACAAAGCAGGAAGTGTGAGTAATAATGGAGTAGAGAGGAGAAACCTACAAAGCAGGAAGAGTGAGTAATAATGGAGTAGAGAGGAAGTATCCATGAAGCAGAGTAGAGTGAGTAATAATGGAGTAGAGAGGAGATACCTACGAAGCAGGAAGAGTGAGTAATAATGGAGTAGAGAGGAGATACCTATGAAGCAGAGTAAAGTGAGTAATAATGGAGTAGAGAGGAGTTACCTACGAAACAGGAAGAGTGAGTAATAATGGAGTAGAGGAGATACCTACGAAGCAGGAAGAGTAAGTAATAATGGAGTAGAGAGGAGAAACTTACAAAGCAGGAAGAGTGAGTAATAATGGAATAGAGAGGAAGTATCCATGAAGCAGAGTAGAGTGAGTAATAATGGAGTAGAGAGGAGATACCTACGAAGCAGGAAGAGTGAGTAACAATGGAGTAGAGGAGATACCTACGAAACAGGAAGAGTGAGTAATAATGGAGTAGAGGAGATACCTACGAAGCAGGAAGAGTGAGTAATAATGGAGTAGAGAGGAGAAACCTACGAAGCAGGAAGAGTGAGTAATAATGGAGTAGAGAGGAAGTATCCATGAAGCAGAGTAGAGTGAGTAATAATGGAGTAGAGAGGAGATACCTACGAAGCAGGAAGAGTGAGTAATAATGGAGTAGAGAGGAGATACCTATGAAGCAGAGTAAAGTGAGTAATAATGGAGTAGAGAGGAGTTACCTACGAAACAGGAAGAGTGAGTAATAATGGAGTAGAGGAGATACCTACGAAACAGGAAGTGTGAGTAATAATGGAGTAGAGAGGAGAAACCTACAAAGCAGGAAGTGTGAGTAATAATGGAGTAGAGAGGAGAAACCTACAAAGCAGGAAGAGTGAGTAATAATGGAGTAGAGAGGAAGTATCCATGAAGCAGAGTAGAGTGAGTAATAATGGAGTAGAGAGGAGATACCTACGAAGCAGGAAGAGTGAGTAATAATGGAGTAGAGAGGAGATACCTATGAAGCAGAGTAAAGTGAGTAATAATGGAGTAGAGAGGAGTTACCTACGAAACAGGAAGAGTGAGTAATAATGGAGTAGAGGAGATACCTACGAAACAGGAAGTGTGAGTAATAATGGAGTAGAGAGGAGAAACCTACAAAGCAGGAAGTGTGAGTAATAATGGAGTAGAGAGGAGAAACCTACAAAGCAGGAAGAGTGAGTAATAATGGAGTAGAGAGGAAGTATCCATGAAGCAGAGTAGAGTGAGTAATAATGGAGTAGAGAGGAGATACCTACGAAGCAGGAAGAGTGAGTAATAATGGAGTAGAGAGGAGATACCTATGAAGCAGAGTAAAGTGAGTAATAATGGAGTAGAGAGGAGTTACCTACGAAACAGGAAGAGTGAGTAATAATGGAGTAGAGGAGATACCTACGAAGCAGGAAGAGTAAGTAATAATGGAGTAGAGAGGAGAAACTTACAAAGCAGGAAGAGTGAGTAATAATGGAGTAGAGAGGAAGTATCCATGAAGCAGAGTAGAGTGAGTAATAATGGAGTAGAGAGGAGATACCTACGAAGCAGGAAGAGTGAGTAACAATGGAGTAGAGGAGATACCTACGAAACAGGAAGAGTGAGTAATAATGGAGTAGAGGAGATACCTACGAAGCAGGAAGAGTGAGTAATAATGGAGTAGAGAGGAGAAACCTACGAAGCAGGAAGAGTGAGTAATAATGGAGTAGAGAGGAGGTATATATGAAGCAGGAAGAGTGAGTTATAATGGAGTAGAGAAGAGATACCTACGAAGCAGGAAGAGTGAGTAATAATGGAGTAGAGAGGAGGTATATATGAAGCAGAGTAGAGTGAGTAATAAGAAAGTAGAGAGGAGGTATATATGAAGCAGAGTAAAGTGAGTGATAATGGAGTAGAGAAGAGGTATCCATGAAGCAGAGTAGAGTGAGTAATAAGGGAGTAGAGAGGAAGTATCCATGAAGCGGAGTAGAGTGAACAATAATGGAGTAGAGAGGAAGTATCCATAAAGCAGAGTAGAGTTAGTAATAATAGAATAGAGAGGAGGTATCTATGAAGCAGAAAAGAGTGAGTAAGGAGGTATCTATGAAGCAGAGTAGAGTGAGTAATAAGAGAGTAGAGAGGAGGTATCCATGAAGCAGAGTAGAGTGAGTAAGAATGTATCTATGAAGCAGAGTAGAGTGAGTAATAATGGAGTAGAGAGGAGGTATATATGAAGCAGAGTAGAGTGAGTAATAAGAAAGTAGAGAGGAGGTATATATGAAGCAGAGTAAAGTGAGTGATAATGGAGTAGAGAAGAGGTATCCATGAAGCAGAGTAGAGTGAGTAATAAGGGAGTAGAGAGGAAGTATCCATGAAGCGGAGTAGAGTGAACAATAATGGAGTAGAGAGGAAGTATCCATAAAGCAGAGTAGAGTTAGTAATAATAGAATAGAGAGGAGGTATCTATGAAGCAGAGTAGAGTGAGTAAGGAGGTATCTATGAAGCAGAGTAGAGTGAGTAATAATGGAGTAGAGAGGAGGTATCCATGAAACAGAGTAGAGTGAGTAATAATGGAGTAGAGAGAAGGTATCCATGAAGCAGAGTAGAGTGAGTAATAATGGAGTAGAGAGGAGATACCTACGAAGCAGGAAGAGTGAGTAATAATGGAGTAGAGGAGATACCTACGAAACAGGAAGAGTGAGTAATAATGGAGTAGAGAGTACCTACGAAGCAGGAAGAGTGAGTAATAATGGAGTAGAGAGGAGGTATATATGAAGCAGAGTAGAGTGAGTAATAAGAAAGTAGAGAGGAGGTATATATAAAGCAGAGTAAAGTGAGTGATAATGAAGTAGAGAAGAGGTATCCATGAAGCAGAGTAGAGTGAGTAATAAGGGAGTAGAGAGGAAGTATCCATAAGGCAGAGTAGAGTGAGTAATAATAGAATAGAGAGGAGGTATCTATGAAGCAGAAAAGAGTGAGTAAGGAGGTATCTATGAAGCAGAGTAGAGTGAGTAATAATGGAGTAGAGAGGAGGTATCCATGAAACAGAGTAGAGTGAGTAATAAGAGAGTAGAGAGAAGGTATCCATGAAGCAGAGTAGAGTGAGTAATAATAGAGTAAAGAGGAGGTATCCATGAAGCAGAGTAGAGTGAGTAATAATGGAGTAGAGAGGAGGTATCTATGAAGCAGAGTAGAGTGAGTAAGGAGGTATCTATGAAGCAGAATAGAGTGAGTAATAAGAGAGTAGAGAGGAGGTATCCATGAAGCAGAGTAGAGTGAGTGATAATGGAGAAGAGAGGAGGTATCAATGAAGCAGAGTAGAGTGAGTAATAATGGAGTAGAGAGGAGGTATCCATAAAGCAGAGTAAAGTGAGTAAGGAGGTATCTATGAAGCAGAGTAGAGTGAGTAATAAGAGAGTAGAGAGGAGGTATCTATGAAGCCTAGTAGAGTAAGCAATAATGGAGTAGAGAGGAGGTATCCATGAAGCAGAGTAGAGTAATAATAGAGTAGAGAGGAGGTATCTATAAAGCAGAGTAGAGTGAGTAATAATGGAGTAGAGAGGAGGTATCTATGAAGCAGAGTAGAGTGAGTAATAAGAGAGTAGAGAGGAGGTATCCATGAAGCAGAGTAGAGTGAGTAATAATCAAGTAGACAGGAGGTATCTATGAAGCAGAGTAGAGTGAGTAATAAGAGAGTTGAGAGGAGGTATCCATGAAGCAGAGTAGAGTGAGTAAGAATGTATCTATGAAGCAGAGTAGAGTGAGTAATAATGTATCTATGAAGCAGAGTAGAGTGAGTAATAATGGAGTAGAGAGGAGGTATCAATGAAGCAGAGTAGAGTGAGTAATAATGGAGTAGAGAGGAGGTATCCATGAAGCAGAGTAGAGTGAGTAAGGAGGTATCCATGAAGCAGAGTAGAGTGAGGTAAAATGGAGTAGAGAGGAGGTATCCATGAAGCAGAGTAGAGTGAGTAATAAGAGAGTAGAGAGGAGGTATCCATGAAGCAGAGTAGAGTGAGTAAGGATGTATCCATGAAGCAGAGTAGAGTGAGGTATAATGGAGTAGAGAGGCGGTATCCATAAAGCAGAGTAGAGTGAGTAATAATGAAGTAGAGAGGAGGTATTCATGAAGCAGAGTAGAGTGAGTAATAATGGAATAGAGAGGAGTTTATTAAGTACAATACTGGAAGGAGTTTAAAATAGAGCAGTGGTTGAGTAATGGGTGTTTAAGGCTTGCTGGTGGCATTTCATTGATTCTGGTTTCCTTGATCATAGATCTGGTCATTTAAAATTCTGAATTAGAGCAAGAAATACCATTGGTCCACTCTACATCAAACCACTTAAGTCATTTTTTTCAAGGCAAGGGAGACAATCCCTTGTGCATTAGTAAACAAATTGTCAATATAAAAAACTAAAATAATTTACCTTTCTGGTCTTCTTTATGGCGAACTGAGTAGCTTGAAGTTGCTGTATCATAATGTTCAATCAAAACTTTATGGGTGCGATTATCTGAAACAAAAATAAATAAATAAATAAATAAACTGATAAGTACAGTCGATGTCAACGAAATTCAATGACAAGGCCACTTTCCCCACTTACTATGTATAAAGAGGAAGAATACTACCAGGACAATATCTGGCACTTTTAGGCTTCAGTTCAGTATGTGCTTTGACCCTGTTTACCTTATATAAATTGTTCTGTGATAAATTAGATAATAAACACTCTACAAAAATACAGCAAGCTTACGATCATGAACTACATTTATAATTTCTTTATTGTAATTAACATATCAAGTAATCACTGATGGACAATGGAAATAAATGTGTCCTCTGTGATGTCTCTCATTAAAAACATAATTATAATCCAAACCATCTAAGTAATGAAAAATTAATAGACAGGTAGTCTTAATATAGAGGTTCATTTTGGTTGAAATTTGAAGCAGATGGACTTTAAAACAGTGGACTTAATGGACATTGGTCTATACAAGTACAGTCCTTGACAATAATGTTTTTCTGATTGGTCAGTACCTGTCTAACTAGTGATCATGTATCTGACAGACGAATGGTTGAAATTTGAAACAAATGGACTTTAAAACAGTGGACTTAATGGACATTGGTCTATACAAGTACAGGGCTTGACAATAATGTTTGTCTGATTGGCCAGTACCTGTCGAACTAGTGATCATGTATCTGACAGACGAATGGTTGAAATTTGAAGCAAATGAACTTTAAAACAGTGGACTTAATGGACATTGGTCTATACAAGTACAGTCCTTGACAATAATGTTTGTCTGATTGGCCAGTACCTGTCGAACTAGTGATCATGTATCTGACAGACGAATGGTTGAAATTTGAAACAAATGGACTTTAAAACAGTGGACTTAATGGACATTGGTCTATACAAGTACAGGGCTTGACAATAATGTTTGTCTGATTGGCCAGTACCTGTCGAACTAGTGATCATGTATCTGACAGATGAATGGTTGAAATTTGAAGCAAATGGACCTTAAAACAGACGTCTTAATTGACAAGTGATCTTTTTATGGATGTAGTTTGATAAAGCAGATTTTACAGTACATGTATTGCTTTATACTGTGTAGAACCTGTAATAACCTATCCCTGAGTAAACTGAAAAAATGAACCAGGACAATGTAATTAATACACTTAAAATTTAGTTTAAATTTGTGAAAACTGAAAAACTCTCCAAACTCTGTTACCAAGGTGAAACATTTATATTGTTTGTTAAAAACATAAGTTAAAAATTTGTTTGAACAAAATAAACAATTTTAAAAATTTTGAACAATGGATACAAAAATCTACACAATTAATCATGACAACCATAACAAATATTTTCTTTTCATTAGAAAGTAAGAATCCATAAAGTTTGCTTGACATCAGAACTGTTAATAATAAGAAAATGATTGATGTATGAAGCTGTCAGGGTAGCACTTAGCTCGCTCTGCTTTTCTGATTTCACTTTTCAAGTAAGATCACAATTCAACTAATACACTGTCAGCGTAGCACTTGGCTCACTCGCCATTCATATTTCACTTCTCAAATTAAGATCACAATTCAGCTGATACACAGTCCAGTGCACTTCAGCTCACTTGCCTTTCATTATTTCACTTCTCAAATAAGATCACAATTCAGCTGATACACAGTCAGTGCTCAGCTCACTTGCTTTTCTTATTTCACTTCTCAAATAAGATCACAATTCAGCGATATGCTTTCAGGGTAACACTCAGCTCACTCGCTTTTCTTATTTCACTACTCAAGATCACAATTCCACTGATAAGCTGTCATTGTAGCACTCGACTCACTTGTCATTCATATTTCACTTCTTAAACAGGATCATGATTCAGCATACAACATGTAAGGATAGCCCTTAGCTTGATGGCCATTCTTATTTCAATTTTCAAATAAGATCATGTTTGAGCTGATAATTGGTTAGGGTAGCACTCGATCGGCTTACTTACTTTTTTTAATTTCATTGTCTGGATCTTCAATTTTAAGTGTCCACTCTTTGTGGCCTTGTCTGTGACCACTTGTATGTATCAAGAAAGTGACTGTGAAGTATGTAAAACTTTCATAGAAAATCCAATTAATTTTAATCAAGTTTTGGTATTTTTCACTTCCTTGAGTCTAGTCATAACTAATGACATCTTGCAAGTGCAAATGGCAAGTCAACAAGGGACAATATTTCACTATATAAGTTCAATAACACTTTTATTATACAGCAAAATATGTTTTATTTGCTTCCCACTTGTCATATATCATATTTTGAAAAAATGTTCTCAGATGACAGTGTCAGGTGACAAAGTGTGCAATATAAAAAACAAGAGGCCCATAGGCCTTAACGCTCACCTGTAAATATGTCCATAATTGTTTGCGGAGTGCAATAGACGATAATTATGTTAAGTACAGAAACTAAGTTTTTCAAGTTACAAACTGTCACCATACTTACTAAGAAATCTCTAGTCATGTTTCACTTAGCACTAAGTTAATATGCATGTAATAAGTATATCACATGAATAATTCCCAAAACATGAACCCTTTCAGTATACTTATACAGCTATGTCCTTGACCTTTGAACCTATGACCTTAAACCATATATCAAAATGATCACCATGTCATTATCCACAATATCTTAATATACATGCCTGCACAAAAAGTTAACTGTTTCCAAGATAATTAACAATTTCAGTCTTCTTATGAAGCTGTGACCTGACCTTTGAATGTATGACCTTGAACCATATATCAGAGTGTTTTCATGTCAATACCTATATACTATTCTAATATATATACCAATACAAAAGTTAACAGTTTTCAAGATATATTGACAAATATATAATTTTTAGCACTTTCCTCACTAACTGCCTTGCCATTTCCCCATTTTGAGCCCCATGAATATTAGTTGTGCAAATCTGAAACAAGATGACCTAAGAATATTTTACATGAAATGACTAAGGTATATCGCTTGTACATTCAGAGGAGAAGATTTGTAAAGTTTTTCACTATTTCCCCCTTTATGGGGCCCCAAAGGGACGTAACTCCTTCATTTGTGCAATCACTCAGGCATGATGGTAACCAAGTTTCATTAAATTTGGCCCAGTGGTTTTGGAGAAGATTAAAATGTTTACACATGACGCATAATGCACAAGGCAGGAACACGGAGCCTGACGGACAAAGATGGATAGCAATAGCTTATTTATGCTTTCAGCTCAGGTGAGCTAAAGATTGGGGAAAAAAATTTGATTGTAAATAACAAAATTGTTACTTTACTTTGAATCCAAATTCACATTCAATATTTAATAGGTATGTAAATCATGAATGGTTAAGTTTGGAAAATATAATTTTGTAACCACTTAACTTTTATAATAATTTTAGTTTGAGAATTGAAATACCAGCAATATTTTCATTCTGTAATAAGTTGCTTTCCTATCTTACTGTAAAACAATCTATCTTTCAATTTGAGAGAGAGAGAGAGAGAGAGAGAGAGAGAGAGAGAGAGAGAGAGAGAGAGAGAGAGAGAGAGAGAAAGAGAGACAGAGATAGAAAGAGAGAGAAAGAGATGTAAATCAATGTGATAACTTGTGTTCCTGTAGACTCATACCAGAACCGGAAATTCAATGACAATTTTCTGTAAATTAATTAAATAATAAAAAAAGAAATCATTTGCTCTTACTAGAATCGATTTTACTGTCCAAACCATACTAGAATTGTATCTAAATTTCATTATGTTTTTCTTCTTTTTAATCAACCTTACTTGTGAAGTTATGCATTACAAATGAGAAAAGATATTTAGATAGTTATAAAGCATTTTATTCACACAACTCATATTTCACAAATTGAAGCATACTGGTCCTCTTCCTAATCAATATCCTAGTAACTATTCTTTTTATGGTAAATATGGATAATTTAGGGCACATTAAGAATGACCACACTGATGACAAGATGACAGCAGGAGGCAAACTAACTAAAAATGTTAAAAGATCCTCAAATCTAAAATACAGTTAAACTTGTATGTAAAGACCACTTATTTAGGGATAAGAAATATGATAGGTGGTCTTAATACAGACAGCCTTCCATCAATGTTCATAAAATACTGACATTTTTAAATAGGTTGAATAAATGTTAAGAGCCCTGTGTTGTTAATAGGTTGGTTGTAATGTTGTTTTACATTGTATCAGCAATTTTTTTATCTCTCAGAATTAATCTTCAAACAAATTTTGAGTATGTTTGAGATCTGCAAGTGTGATTTATAGTCTGCTTTGCACTAAACTCAACTACAGATAACTTTAACTTGCTAGCTCACCAAATCAGTATGCAAAACAAGCATACTACTCCTCAAGATACATTATCCTGACACAGGGTGACAAAACAAGCATTTACTCCTCAAGATACATTATCCTGACACAGGGTGACAAAACAAGCATACTACTCCACATGATACATTATCCTGACACAGGGTGACAAAACAAGCATACTTCTCCTCAAGATACATTATCCTGACACAGGGTGACAAAACAAGCATACTACTCCTCAAGATACATTATCCTGACACAGAGTGACAAAACAAGCATACTACTCCTCAAGATACATTATCCTGACACAGGGTGACAAAACAAGCATACTACTCCTCAAGATACATTATCCTGACAAAGGGTGAACAAGGGGATATAAATACTAATGAAATGCCAGACAAATTTGATTTGATTTGATTTTATAGGGTTTAACTATGCAATATTACTACGAGATGTTATTTTGAGACAGTACTAATTTACTGATTGATTGATTCAATGGGGTGTTATATCCCAGTCAAGAATTTCACTTATACTCAGATGTCACCAGCTATTGATGAAGTGGCAGAAATTTTTACCTTTGCAGTGCACTTAGGGCAATGGGCAAGGACCTTTCTTAAATATGCCAAGCCTGCTGTGACAAGCGGCATGGATTTTTAAGGTCCCTTACGAATGAAGTGCTTGGCAAAAGAACACTCAACACTAACTTTCAGGCCTTGGTCAGAACCGGCTGGGCTGACCTCCCATATTTACTCTACTAACTGAGCTACCGTAGTGGTCAAAGTGCTAATAGTTTTGATAGCAGGTTATACTGCATGGACAGGTGGTGTACTACATAAAGGTGGTTGAAATAGCAGGTTATACTGAATGGACAGGTGTTGTACTACATAAAGGTGGTTGTAATAGCAGGTTATACTGTATGGACAGGTGTTGTAATACATAAAGGTGGTTGTAATAGCAGGTTATACTGCATGGACAGGTGTTCTACTACATAAAGGTGGTTGTAATAGCAGGTTATACTGAATGGACAGGTGTTGTACTACATAAAGGTAGTTGTAATAGCAGGTTATACTGCATGGACAGGTGTTGTACTACATAAAGGTGGTTGTAATAGCAGGTTATACTGCATGGACAGGTGTTGTACTACATAAAGGTGGTTGTAATAGCAGGTTATACTGCATGGACAGGTGTTGTACTACATAAAGGTGGTTGTAATAGCAGGTTATACTGTATGGACAGGTGTTGTACTACATAAAGGTGGTTGTAATAGCAGGTTATACTGCATGGACAGGTGTTGTACTACATAAAGGTGGTTGTAATAGCAGGTTATACTGCATGGACAGGTGTTCTACTACATAAAGGTGGTTGTAATAGAAGGTTATACTGCACGGACAAGTGTTGTACTACATAAAGGTGGTTGTAATAGCAGGTTATACTGCATGGATAGGTGTTGTACTACATAAAGGTGGTTGTAATAGCAGGTTATACTGAATGGACAGGTGTTGTACTACATAAAGGTGGTTGTAATAGCAGGTTATACTGCACGGACAGGTGTTGTACTACATAAAGGTGGTTGTAATAGCAGGTTATACTGCATGGACAAGTGTTGTACTACATAAAGGTGGTTGTAATAGAAGGTTATACTGCATGGACAAGTGTTGTACTACATAAAGGTGGTTGTTATAGCAGGTTATACTGTATGGACAGGTGTTGTACTACATAAAGGTGGTTGTAATAGCAGGTTATACTGAATGGACAGGTGTTGTACTACATAAAGGTGGTTGTAATAGCAGGTTATACTGCATGGACAGGTGTTGTACTACATAAAGGTGGTTGTAATAGCAGGTTATACTGCATGGACAGGTGTTGTACTACATAAAGGTGGTTGTAATAGCAGGTTATATTTAATGGACAGGTGTTGTACTACATAAAGGTAGTTGTAATAGCAGGTTATACTGTATGGACAGGTGTTGTACTACATAAAGGTGGTTGTAATAGCAGGTTATACTGCATGGACAGGTGTTCTACTACATAAAGGTGGTTGTAATAGCAGGTTATACTGAATGGACAGGTGTTGTACTACATAAAGGTGGTTGTAATAGCAGGTTATACTGCATGGACAGGTGTTGTACTACATAAAGGTGGTTGTAATAGCAGGTTATACTGTATGGACAGGTGTTGTACTACATAAAGGTGGTTGTAATAGCAGGTTATACTGCATGGACAGGTGTTGTACTACATAAAGGTGGTTGTAATAGCAGGTTATACTGCATGGACAGGTGTTGTACTACATAAAGGTGGTTGTAATAGCAGGTTATACTGAATGGACAGGTGTTGTACTACATAAAGGTAGTTGTAATAGCAGGTTATACTGTATGGACAGGTGTTGTACTATATAAAGGTGGTTGTAATAGCAGGTTATACTGCACGGACAGGTGTTGTACTACATAAAGGTGGTTGTAATAGCAGGTTATACTGCATGGACAAGTGTTGTACTACATAAAGGTGGTTGTTATAGCAGGTTATACTGTATGGACAGGTGTTGTACTACATAAAGGTGGTTGTAATAGCAGGTTATACTGAATGGACAGGTGTTGTACTACATAAAGGTGGTTGTAATAGCAGGTTATACTGCATGGACAGGTGTTGTACTACATAAAGGTGGTTGTAATAGCAGGCTATACTGCATGGACAGGTGTTGTACTACATAAAGGTGGTTGTAATAGCAGGTTATATTTAATGGACAGGTGTTGTACTACATAAAGGTAGTTGTAATAGCAGGTTATACTGTATGGACAGGTGTTGTACTACATAAAGGTGGTTGTAATAGCAGGTTATACTGCATGGACAGGTGTTCTACTACATAAAGGTGGTTGTAATAGCAGGTTATACTGAATGGACAGGTGTTGTACTACATAAAGGTGGTTGTAATAGCAGGTTATACTGCATGGACAGGTGTTGTACTACATAAAGGTGGTTGTAATAGCAGGTTATACTGCATGGACAGGTGTTGTACTACATAAAGGTGGTTGTAATAGCAGGTTATACTGAATGGACAGGTGTTGTACTACATAAAGGTAGTTGTAATAGCAGGTTATACTGTATGGACAGGTGTTGTACTATATAAAGGTGGTTGTAATAGCAGGTTATACTGCACAGACAGGTGTTGTACTACATAAAGGTGGTTGTAATAGCAGGTTATACTGCATGGACAAGTGTTGTACTACATAAAGGTGGTTGTTATAGCAGGTTATACTGTATGGACAGGTGTTGTACTACATAAAGGTGGTTGTAATAGCAGGTTATACTGAATGGACAGGTGTTGTACTACATAAAGGTGGTTGTAATAGCAGGTTATACTGCATGGACAGGTGTTGTACTACATAAAGGTGGTTGTAATAGCAGGCTATACTGCATGGACAGGTGTTGTACTACATAAAGGTGGTTGTAATAGCAGGTTATATTTAATGGACAGGTGTTGTACTACATAAAGGTAGTTGTAATAGCAGGTTATACTGTATGGACAGGTGTTGTACTACATAAAGGTGGTTGTAATAGCAGGTTATACTGCATGGACAGGTGTTCTACTACATAAAGGTGGTTGTAATAGCAGGTTATACTGAATGGACAGGTGTTGTACTACATAAAGGTGGTTGTAATAGCAGGTTATACTGCATGGACAGGTGTTGTACTACATAAAGGTGGTTGTAATAGCAGGTTATACTGTATGGACAGGTGTTGTACTACATAAAGGTGGTTGTAATAGCAGGTTATACTGCATGGACAGGTGTTGTACTACATAAAGGTGGTTGTAATAGCAGGTTATACTGCATGGACAGGTGTTGTACTACATAAAGGTGGTTGTAATAGCAGGTTATACTGAATGGACAGGTGTTGTACTACATAAAGGTAGTTGTAATAGCAGGTTATACTGTATGGACAGGTGTTGTACTACATAAAGGTGGTTGTAATAGCAGGTTATACTGCACGGACAGGTGTTGTACTACATAAAGGTGGTTGTAATAGCAGGTTATACTGAATGGACAGGTGTTGTACTACATAAAGGTGGTTGTAATAGCAGGTTATACTGCACGGACAGGTGTTGTACTACATAAAGGTGGTTGTAATAGCAGGTTATACTGCATGGACAGGTGTTGTGCTACATAAAGGTGGTTGTAATAGCAGGTTATACAAGATTTTATAACTTATATAAAGGTTGCCAGTAAAGAAAACTAGAGCACACAATACACCCCCATTTAAAAAATCACAACTTGCAAGCAGACTTATAAATATTTCACTCAAAGATCTACCCAAAGTCCAAGTGGCAATTAAAAGAGGAAACAGACACCGTAATCCGTGTTTAAATTATAAATGGGGCATGGTATTGATTTAAAAAAATGACTTTTTTAACTGTTTTTTTTTTTCAGTTTGAAATTTTATAAAGATGTTTACAATTAATGACCTAATATAAGTATCACAATGGAGAAGCAGACGACACTCCATAACATGTCCAAACAATCAGTTTTTTAAACATAAGAGGCTAGCCATATCAAATCAATATGAATGATCAAACTAAATTTATAAATAAATCATACAACAAACAAATTATATGTCAACCAGAATATTCTAAATTCTCCATTATAAATTATGTATGTTGCTATGGAAACCAAATTAATCTGATATATTGGTGTAAAAACTGTTTTGTGACTTATTGATTCTTGTTATTTTCACTAAATCGGATTTAAAACAGATAGCACCTTTTGCAGATTTGAAATTGACAACATCTTGATAAATATTAATTATATAAAATTTCTGTAATAATCCCCTATAAACCATTACATTAGCCATAACTGTCTGTAACAGTTGTGAAAATAAAATTTATGAGTCATGCTAAAAAAAAATACTGTTTGTTAAATAAATCCATTTAAACTGCAAAATGTGGTTGGTGTTGGTTTAAACAAGTTCTGCTGCTCTGATAGCAACATGTAGCTTTTACAGGTTTTTTTTTTAAATTGCATCTTGCTGAACTGAAAGAGAATAGAATAATGGCAGTTTATACCCCAGCTGAGAGTACTTTACTTATACTGAGGCAGGTTGTTCTGGGATGGTGGAGGAATCTGGAGTACCATGAAAAAAAAACAACTCACCTCCGGAAAGAGAACAATCAAATTTCCTTACACAATCATCAAAAAGACTTTATTTACAAGTACCTGAATTTTTAAGTGCAGATTGTTTAGAAATAATTTATTAAATCAACAACACGCTTCTAACTTACATAAAAATTAAAGTTTTAATTTTCATCAGAAATATTTTAATGTAAAAAGAAAGAATTTGGATCTTCTAGTCATTTTGATGCATAATTTGTCCAATAAATGTACTATTACAGAAAAACACAAATCTTTAACCAACAGTGAAGAAAAAAAAGACATATGGGGTAATTTGGTTGATTGTTGTTTTACATCACATCAGCACTTTTTCAGAAAATTTATTTTAATCTCAAGTCTCAAGGATAAATCTTATAAGTTCATGTTGTGTGTGTGTGTGTGTGTGTGTGTGTGTGTGTGTGTGTGTGTATGTGTGTGTTTGTGTATGTGTGTGTGTTATTTGGTCTCATTTAAATGTTCAAACATTTTACATTTTAATTTGAAATAAATAAGAACTGAAAATTTGAATATAAACTGGACACATTTCACGTAAGTCTAATTACAGAATAAAGTACATGGTTTTATTTTATCTCGATTAAAAAAAACAGTGAAATACCAACATAACAAAACTATTTATCATTTAACTTGCAATACAATTGCTGCAACTTGTCTATTGTAATCTTGAAACATTATATAATTTCACATTTTGTAACTTAGAAAGGTCTGGAATGAGTGAAAGTACCTTACTAAGTTTGACATTAGGTATTCTTTAAAAAAAGACCTACTGTATATATATATATATATATATATATATATATATATATATATATATATATATATATATATATATATATATATTATATTATATTATATATATATATACTACAATCAGATAATGTCATTTTTTTAATTCATTTTGTCATCTGTTTCAGTTTAGTATTTCTATACAACAGCTGGCTAGCATTTGTTTTTGTTTTTTGTTTTTTTTTAAATTTTAGAACAATTACTGTATTCACTATGCATATTGATTTTCTATCAAAATAATGCAATCAAGACAAACAACAAGGGCTCCACAAATGCCGGTAAGGTCAATCGGCGGTAGGCAAAGGATACATCATACCACCCCTGTTAGTATACTCTAGTAGAAACGATGTGAACAGGTGAAGCCACTAGTAATCAATTAACTTGTAAGGTATTAGGTAATTACCTGTGAATAGGGAAGTTCAGTGAATCGTGAAACTGTCCTGAGTAATTTAATTGTTAACAAGCCGGCATTAAAGAATTTTTAATCAGATTTTGTCTTACTATTATGGGGAAAAAAGCCGATTCGGATATTTTTCAATCGGCTTTTTTAAGTTTGAATTGGCGTTTTTTGCCAAAAATCTGCGTTTGTAGAGGCCTGCAAACAACATGTTTTTGATGATCATTCTGACAGAAACAAACCATATAACAGATTGGTTAAACATTATTAAATTATTAAATATTACTCATGGATAGCTATAATTTCAAATTATAAAAAGTGTTACTATGAGATGATTCTGTAAGATATTACTATGAAACATTATTGTGAGATGATGATTCTGTGAGACTTATTGTGAGATGATTCTGTAAAAGGATCTGTGAGACATTACTGTAAGACTATTCTGTAAGATATTACAATGAAACATTATTTGGATACGATTCTGTGAGACATTACTGTAAGACTATTCTGTAAGATATTACAATGAAACATTACTGGGAGACGATTCTGTTAGACATTACTGTAAGACTATTCTGTAAGATATAACAATGAAACATTACTGGGAGACGATTCTGTTAGACATTACTGTAAGACTATTCTGTAAGATATAACAATGAAACATTACTGGGAGACGATTCTGTTAGACATTACTGTTAGACTATTCTGTAAGATATAACAATGAAACATTACTGGGAGACGATTCTGTTAGACATTACTGTAAGACTATTCTGTAAGATATTACAATGAAACATTACTGGGAGACGATTCTGTTAGACATTACTGTTAGATGATACTGTGAGAAGTTACTATGGTAATGACATCCAGTATTATAAAATGTTGATGATGACATCCAGTATTATGAAATACTGGAAATGACATCCAGTATTAAGGAAATACTTGTAATAACATCCAGTATAATAAAATACTGGTAATGATATCCAGTTTAATAAAACACTATCATGTAAAGATGAATTAAGCTGAGTAATGGTGTTTTCTACCCTAGTCAAGATTCTATCACTCATATCAAAACAATAAGTCAATAAATGGTGGAGGAAACCAGAGTGCCAGGAGAAAACCACCAACATTTGGCTGACTAAATGTCAAAATTTCTCAAACTAATTCTCATTTTTAATTGAAAATTTCTTTGAATCAACAAACTGATAATCAAATGAGGATGATAAAGTTTATGTTAGCCCAAAGTGGATTCAACCATTAGCGGTGAGAGGGATATAATCCATAAGCAGACTTTAGACCACTTGGCCACAAAGGTCCCATGTATTTATCTGGTATTGTGTCATGCGGTTACTCTTACTTGCCATGATCATTATAGGACTTATTGTTCAAGATACTATAGTATCCTTATCTCCAAATAGTAATAGTATACCTAAATCATTCATATTGGTTCATAGTCTAAAAATATCTAATAAATCATGACACACAGTGACACCATTACAAGCTGTTACAACATTGTTTTCTTTGGAGAGGTGGATATTTGCCATTTTTTCTTCTCATCAGAGAATAACTTCACAAGTTTATCTAATAACTCATCTTCAACAACGAAGGGAAAGATAAGCAATAACACAGACTTGTAACAGTTACTGTATACACATCTACCAAATCTCACAATCAGAATCTCACAATCAGAATTTTGGAATCAGAACCTCAGAATTAGAATTTTGAAATCAGAATTCTCAGAATCAGAATTTTTGAATTAGAATCTCAGAATCAGAATTTCATGTTCAGAATCTCCAGACAAACAAATCTGACAGAATAGCGCCTGATCATGACAGCACTATTCCTTCATTTTTTTCCAAGGTACAAATATAGTTGTCATACAATTTTAAATTCAATTTGTTGGCAATTCACAGACATTTTAACCATGTGACAAGAATGGTTAATAGTTCTGTTTTTTGATCAATAAAATGGTAACTTATCCATTGTACAGACTTGATCAAGCTTCGTTATTGGAATACCAATTATTATTTTTATTAAGAGCATGCTTCTTTAAACCATTAAAGATGTCACAAAATTATAAATTCTATTATTATGTTTTTGACTTTTTCAACTTTTCTTTTCTTTTTGTTATCAAAAGGCACATAGTGTTTAAATTTATGGATATTCCCTGTCCTAGTAACAAATTCTCAACCCCCCCCCCCCCTCTCTCTCTCTCTCTCTGCAAGAAGATTAAAGTGAATGTAAAGACAGATCTACATCATCTTATCTCGTGGTGTGGACAATAAAAAAGAATACAAATTTAATTTTTCACATAATTATATATATAATTTGTGACTTATAGACAAAATTTTTGGACTAAGATTACTGTACTTTTATTTGAAACAGACAATAGCAATATTTTAACAGAAAAAGTAAAAAATAATAAAAACTAACTTGTTAAATTAACAGTGCTGTAAACAACTGGACCTTGGTGCATATTAAATTGTTACAAGAAACGGAAAGATGAAGTGCAAGGGCCAAACTGGAACTTGAATCTTAAACAATACCAATACTAAGAACAGAAGTACTGACTTGAGTATCTTGGCCACCTACTGAATTTTGGTACCAACACAAATTAAACTGATGACTTTTAATAAATCTTTTCTATCTGCTTGTTAAAAAACATTCAGATTTTGAAAGAAAAAATTCTAAAAAGCATATCTCAGCACTCAAAAATATTTGAATTTAAAATAATCCAAATTCTGAAAGGTTACTATAGCAACAGATTGAATACATTTATGTTTTTTGTCTTCCTGTTCTTACTACCGGTATAGATGGTATATGAAGATCTGGAAAACCGATAAGAAATCCAGTCAAGAAAAAACAAATGCCTTAGTACAGGCTGGTATTCTGCAGCAGTTCCTGATGCTAAATATAGTAACACAATATTAACGAACAGACAGAAAAGTTTATCATCTTCCACTAATAACTTATTCTGTATCATGTGTGTGTGTGTGCTAAAGTTATGCTGCTTCCATCTCTAAATAGTGTTAGATGCAATGAACTACATGATGTTGACCTACATTTGAGCTATTTAAAGTAACAAATGACAATTAATATGTATGTACCTGTCAGACCTTTTTAACTGATTATTCTGTATCTGTATCCAACATAGTCATAATATAATCCTCATCTTTACTTAATGATTAAAGAACCCCCCCCCCTTCTCACTACATAATTTTATAATATTGTAGACTTCTGAGCTGTGTGTGTGTGTGTGTGTGTGTGTGTGTGTGTGTGTGTGTGTGTGTGATATAAACGAATTATTATTAACTTGTTAACATATATATTTCTAACAGATATTTAATGAATTAATCAGTTAGGACTTTAGCTGTGAATTGATGGTTTTTTTTTCTTGCCAGGCTGCTCTTTCAGATGAAGTCACATTTGTCACATTTATTTATAAATATCCCTGCCATAAGAATAGTCACCACCAATTTTCAAGTCAGATCTGGTGCAGCCATTGTTAGAACTTGTTCATAATGTAGTAGAACATATCAAAAGCATGGCCACTCTATAACGTCTTCATTGGAATTTTTAAGAGTTTTAAATGTTTAATTAAACATTAAATGAATTTAAATATTTTAATTGGGCTAGCAATAAACATAAACTTCCAGTTCAAATAACTGTATTGGCGTATACATCAATAATATTAAATTTCAAATTTAATGTGTATTCAACCGTGCAAGGTAGCCCAATTAAACCTCAAGATTATAATTGGCCACAGTAAATATACAAATCATTAAATATCAAATGCTGCCATTTCTTCCTAAGATTGCAATGACAAAACTTGTCAGAAATAGTCAGTATGTTAAATACACTTTATTTGAAAAATTCTTTTTAAACTGTAAACTACAGTTGTACATAATTATAAATTTACTTCTTTATCATATGTAAGACTTTTGGTTAACATTGCCAAAGGTCTAATGTAAAAATAAATATTTCTTTTTAAACTGGTATAATAAAGATTTCTGTCTAAATATCAATAACCCATGTCTTAAGATCTAAAATCAATAATAACCAGTTCCATATCCTAAAAACCATAAATCTTTTAATAGTTCAAACTCTTGACTAAAATTCTAGGGGCCATATCAAAAGCCATATATAAATGCAAAAATTAAATTTGAAGTTATAACATTAAATATAAGGTTTAAGCCTTCTCATACAAAATGACAAAATTTCCACTTAAGTATGCACTTCTCTGCACTTGTGACTTCTACAAAGTAATGTAACACTGCAATAGCGACTTCTACAATGTAATGTGACAATGAATTAGTGACTTCTACAGAGTAATGTCACACTACAACAGTGACTTCCACAAAGTAATGCAACACTACAATAATGACTTCTACAAAGTAATGAAACACTGCCATAGCGACTTCTACAAAGTAATGTAATACTAAATAAGCGACTTCTACCAAGTAATGCAACACTGCATAAGCGACTTCTATAAAGTAATGTAACACTGCATTAGTGACTTTTACAAAGTAATGTAACACTACACTAGTGACTTCTACAAAGTAATGTAACACTGCATTAGTGACTTCTATAAAGTAATGTAACACTACATTGGTGACTTCTACAAAGTAATGTAACACTGCACTAGCAACTTTTTCCAAGTAATGTAACACTGCACTAGTGACTTCAATAAAGTACCTACTTAAGTAAGAAACACTACATTAGTGACTTTTATAAAGTAATGTAACACTGCACTAGCCACTTTTACCAAGTTATGTAACACTACATTAGTGACTTCTACAAAGTAATGTAACACTGCACTAGCAACTTCTACAAAGTAACTAAACACTGCACTAGCTACTTTTACCAAGTAATGTAACACTAATTAGTGATTTCAATAAAGTTATGCAATACTACATTAGTGACTTCTACAAAGTAATGAAACACTAAATTAGTGACTTCTACAAAGTAATGAAACACTAAATTAGTGACTTCTACAAAGTAATGCAACACTACATTAGTGACTTCTATATAGAAATGTAACACTACACTAGCGACTTCTACAAAGTAATGAAACACTGCATTAATGACTTCTACAAAGTAATGTAACACTACATTAGTGACTTCTACAAAGTAATGTAACACTGCACTAGTGACTTCTACAAAGTAATGTAACACTGCACTAGCGACTTTTTCCAAGTAATGTAACACTACATTAGTGACTTCAATAAAGTAATAAAACACTACATTAGTGACTTCTACAAAGTAATGTAACACTACATTAATGACTTCTACAAAGAAAAGTAACTCTACACTAGTGACTTCTACAAAGTAATGAAACACTGCACTAGTGACTTCTACAAAGTAATGTAACACTACATTAGTGACTTCTACAAAGTAATGTAACACTACACTAGCGACTTCTACAAAGTAATGTAACACTGCACTAGCGACTTTTTCCAAGTAATGTAACACTACATTAGTGACTTCAATAAAGTAATAAAACACTAAATTAGTGACTTCTATAAAGTAATGTAACACTACAGTAGTGACTTTTATAAAGTAATGTAACACTGCACTAGCCACTTTTACCAAGTTATGTAACACTACATTAGTGACTTCTACAAAGTAATGAAACACTAAATTAGTGACTTCTGCAAAGTAATTGAACACTACACTAGTGACTTTTATAAAGTAATGTAACACTGCAGTAGTGTCTTTTATAAAGTAATGTAACACTGCACTAGCCACTTTTACCAAGTTATGTAACACTACATTAGTGACTTCTACAAAGTAATGTAACACTGCACTAGCAACTTCTACAAAGTAACTAAACACTGCACTAGCTACTTTTACCAAGTAATGTAACACTAATTAGTGATTTCAATAAAGTTATGCAATACTACATTAGTGACTTCTACAAAGTAATGAAACACTAAATTAGTGACTTCTACAAAGTAATGAAACACTAAATTAGTGACTTCTACAAAGTAATGCAACACTACATTAGTGACTTCTATATAGAAATGTAACACTACACTAGCGACTTCTACAAAGTAATGAAACACTGCATTAATGACTTCTACAAAGTAATGTAACACTACATTAGTGACTTCTACAAAGTAATGTAACACTGCACTAGTGACTTCTACAAAGTAATGTAACACTGCACTAGCGACTTTTTCCAAGTAATGTAACACTACATTAGTGACTTCAATAAAGTAATAAAACACTACATTAGTGACTTCTACAAAGTAATGTAACACTACATTAATGACTTCTACAAAGAAAAGTAACTCTACACTAGTGACTTCTACAAAGTAATGAAACACTGCACTAGTGCCTTCTACAAAGTAATGTAACACTACATTAGTGACTTCTACAAAGTAATGTAACACTACACTAGCGACTTCTACAAAGTAATGTAACACTGCACTAGCGACTTTTTCCAAGTAATGTAACACTACATTAGTGACTTCAATAAAGTAATAAAACACTAAATTAGTGACTTCTATAAAGTAATGTAACACTACAGTAGTGACTTTTATAAAGTAATGTAACACTGCACTAGCCACTTTTACCAAGTTATGTAACACTACATTAGTGACTTCTACAAAGTAATGAAACACTAAATTAGTGACTTCTGCAAAGTAATTGAACACTACACTAGTGACTTTTATAAAGTAATGTAACACTGCAGTAGTGTCTTTTATAAAGTAATGTAACACTGCACTAGCCACTTTTACCAAGTAATGTAACACTACATTAGTGACTTCTACAAAGTAATGTAACACTGCACTAGCAACTTCTACAAAGTAACTAAACACTGCACTAGCTACTTTTACCAAGTAATGTAACACTAATTAGTGATTTCAATAAAGTTATGCAATACTACATTAGTGACTTCTACAAAGTAATGAAACACTAAATTAGTGACTTCTACAAAGTAATGAAACACTAAATTAGTGACTTCTACAAAGTAATGCAACACTACATTAGTGACTTCTATATAGAAATGTAACACTACACTAGCGACTTCTACAAAGTAATGAAACACTGCATTAATGACTTCTACAAAGTAATGCAACACTACATTAGTGACTTCTATATAGAAATGTAACACTACACTAGTGACTTCTACAAAGTAATGTAACACTGCATTAATGACTTCTATAAAGTAATGTAACACTGCACTAGCGACTTCTACAAAGTAATGTAACACTGCACTAGCGACTTTTTCCAAGTAATGTAACACTACATTAGCGACTTCTACTAAAGTAATGTAACACTGCATTAGTGACTTCTACAAAGTAATGTAACTCTACACTAGTGACTTCTACAAAGTAATGAAACACTGCATTAATGACTTCTACAAAGTAATGTAACACTACATTATTGACTTCTACAAAGTAATGTAACACTACACTAGCGACTTCTACAAAGTATTGTAACACTGCACTAGTGACTTTTACAAAGTAATGTAACACTGTGCTTGCGACTTCTACAAAGTAATGTAACACTGCACTAATGACTTTTACAAAGTAATGTAACACTGTCATAGCGACTTCTACAAAGTAATGTAACACTACATTAGTGACTTCTACAAAGTAATGTAACACTGCACTAGTGACTTCTACAAAGTAATGTAACACTGCATTAGTGACTTTTACAAAGTAATGTTACACTGCACTAATGACTTTAACAGGGAAATTTATTATACCTTACGGAAAATTCTTAAATTATCATTGGTCAATTTCTAATCAAGTGGTATAAAACAATTCACAATGTTTGAAGCAGCAGTCAACATTGCCATGGGATATTGCAATGTTCACCTCTAGATACAGAAACTTACGAATGTCCATCACGGAAACTACCGTGTGATCCTACTTAAGATTACGTCATCTATAGACCAGTAACTTATACAGTTCTTTATTAGATGCAATTTTAAGCATTTTAAACAGGCTTTCTCGGAATATAGGTAAAAGAAATCGCTTTTTGTTCAGTATAATAAAGTACATAGTGCCCTTGGTTGAATGAAATATGGAAGACTGTCTCCTCTTGGGAACTTTATGTCACTCACCTATCGGCTCCGGATATAATGTTTCCCTCGGGGAGACAATCCTCCATATTTTCCTCAACCAAGGGCACTATTTATTTAGTAACACTGCACTAGCCACTTCTACAAAGTAAGGCAACAATGCACTAGTGATTTGAAAATAGTAACGAGTTTGTTTTAATTTCAATTACTCAAAATCATAAAAAATAAACTACCCCCCAGCAACCAATCAAAAAGCCATTTTCCTTTTAAACAAATTAAATAAATAAAGTCAATATATACTCTATCCATTAATGTATCAATCATTTGTGCAGGAAAAATTTACACCCCAATGATTTGTTTTTGTTAACAAATCTTTAAACCTACTTACTGAATATATACATCAGTAGTTTACCAAGATTAAAATTCAATGCAACAGCAAAATAAATACCACTATTGGATTTCTATAATTGCAATTTCTTAGGGGTTTTTTAATTTTATTAATGGTTGGCTTGACTAAGTGTTGACTTATTGATAACATTGGATCTTAACACCTACATGTAGGTTCTATTCCTGCTGGGACAGATCCATGCTAGCTTGCTTGCAATTTTTCCCTTCATTCCAGATCTAACTCAGTATGTGTGTAATAATGTAAAACACCATTTACCTGACCAACTTCCAAGTAAAATGGACACCTTCCGGTCAAGTACCATGTACCAAATATATGTATCAACAAACCTTCCTGTAAACTTGGGATCAGATTCCACATAACCTCCACATAGACTGGATACCATACATAAATGTACATGTACCACTAAACCTTTAGTCAAGTACCAAATACCAACAAACCTTCCTGTAAACTTGGGATCAGATTCCACAAAACCTCCACACAAACTGGAGACCATAAATACATGCATGTACTCCTAAACCTTCCAATCAAGTACCATGTACCAAATACCAACTAACCTCCCTGTAAACTTGGGATCAGATTCCACAAAACCTCCACACAAACTGGAGAACATAAATACATGTATGTACTCCTAAACCTTCCAGTTAACTGGAGAAAAAAAAAACATGGGTCTCCCTTGCATTCAAAGATCACCTTTAAAATGATATTCCATTTCTGAGCTTTAAACTAGGCAGTATTTCAGATTGATATTGGCTAATTCAAGAAGAAAATTGTGCACCATTTTAAAAACTATGCGTAATAGAAAAAAATGCATTATATACATGACAACTCAATTTTCAGAGGATATTCCTGTACTGTATAACCAGAATTATTTCAGTTAAGAATTCATAGTTCAGTGTCTATTCTAGGATACCAGATTTGGAGATTAACACTAGGTTTTTGCAGATCCCACATAGTTTTTGGACAAGTTCACATTTGTGCCACGTAATGAATTACATGTATGTAATAATAAAACATTGTAAAATGCAAATTGTAGTAAATTTGTTTGTGAACAACCCTAGTTCATCAAAGAACATTTTTTGTTGTAAGTCATTGCCCCCCTTTTCACATCCTATCAGTTTAATCATGAAAGCCATTTTTGATTCCCAGTTTGTCTACGTTTATACATTCCACATAAAATGATAGCCTTTACTCAACTACTTGTTATATTCCTAGGTCAGAGGTAAAACGATGCCTGGTTTTTCTGTCAACGATCTGAGTAAATAACAGCAATTGCTTTTTGTGGATATTCAAAAATGTTCATTATCATGCAACCACAAGCTTCATGATTTTTAAAAATATGATAATTTTTATATACAAGTTCATCTACCATAAAGTGGTGCTCCATCAAAAGACTTCAACACATGGAAGTTGACACAATAGACATTTGTATAATAATTCAAAGTGGGTTATCTTTATGTGGTATTGTGGTTCTCTATTTATCTGACAAAACCCCTGCTATATACAGACTAGAACAAACATGACCCTTCTAGAAATGATCATTTAATGTACCGTTCATTCTGAATGAAACATTCACTGGCAATTTATATTTGCAGTTGAGTTGCAAAGTTCTGTGAATATTGAAAATATTTCTTTTCCCTTAATATTTCTAGTATGGGACATCCAAGGTTTTAGTATCAGACTGACCATGCATTTTTTTTATCCTGTTGATTAGTTTGGTGACAACCACTATTCCACTTGAAAGCAATGGACAGATAATTTTGGCAAGTTCATAAGAAAGAATTCAGTTTTCTCATGTGTGGGTAAGACATATATATTTATATATTAGTATATATCAAAACAATGTAATAGCTTCAGCAAAGCCTGTAATTAAGTATAAATTATTTGTTGCATGATCCCCAGATTAATGTCTAGACGCTGTGATATTTCGAATACTCCACTGGTCACAATTTTATTTTATGTTTTGTAATCAATTCCTAAATCAAAATGTGTCACTCATAATAATTCAAATACTAAATAAACCTTTAAAGCAAAAAGAGTTGAAAATTTTAAAAGAATGCGAAGATTTTTTTTCTGAAAATGAGGAACAGCAAATGCAGTAAGCAGAATCTGAGAAGTACTCAGTAGGTTCATAGTGACATAGTGATTCAGGTCAGTTCTAGGTGTTACCTGTTCATAAACAATGAAATATCCCTGAAATACTAGTACATGTTTGTTGTTTTGTTTTTTTTTATTTATGTTATTGTAATAAAACAACAATTTTAGCTTTCTGTATGAACATTATATTATAGGAGGAATCTGTTTACATTTTTATGACATTTACATGTAATAAGGAAGAGAAAATGGAAACATGCGTTTATTTATAGGACACATAAATTATAAATGGCTTTTATTTGTAAATATATTTCTTTTTTTAGATTTAAATCATAAATATTGTCATCTGACCTTTCTCTTTGTTATATAACAAATATACACTATTATCAAAATATAAACTTTTAAACTTAAACATAATTCAAACACACATATAAACAAGAGCTGTAGGCACTGACATATTCCCCCCCAACAAATTCTAAAATTTAACCTTGTGATCTTGACCTCTGACCTAGATAGCTAAATACTGGTCTTGGGTGTTGCACAAAAGTTTTAGTAAGAGCCATTAAGATATGTGGGAGATACAGAGGGGATTTATTTATCCTGGTTTAAGTTCGACCAACATTTAATAAAGTAACTAGTAGTCACAAAACAAAAATAAGAAAAAAAGTATGCAGCATTTAAATACAAGACACCAGCAGATTACAATTTAACCAAAATCAATACTGTACAATAAATGACAGTAATACTTAGGGTGACTTTATGACACTGACGACCACATGACTGTTCTCGTCCGATGCCTTTTCCTGTGAGACAATGAACTTTATGCATCTTTCAGGTAATACTGAAGACATGTGTTACAATATGGAACAATAGAGAAACCCTAAATCAATGAAGTTGCTACACCACAAGGCAAAGGTATAAATCTTTATATCATTACCTATAGCTGGTGCCATCTCAATATAAATTAAATGATCCAAACAAAGGCTTAAAACTGAAACAAAAAACTAAGAACCATATTAAATTTTTCAACTTCTATGTACTTTTATTACCCGGTAATCTGTATACAATCCTTATAATTATTCTCTCAAATAAATTTTTAGAATATGGTAACTCACTTTTTCAAAGCATACATTTACACAACAAAATGTAAAATGTAAAATTTTAAGATAATTGACATTTATAGATTTTTCCTAAGATCCTAATCACAGATTTTGCTTCCTTGTAATGATGTAACCTTCCTTGAAATTTGAAAAAATTGTTGTTTTAAAAAACTGCAAAAAAATGCCAGACATTTTATGAATGGCATAAAATGGCAAGAAATGAATAGATCAATATGGCAATTCCCCCATGTGATATTCCAATCTACAAGATAATTCCCAGATACAATGTTGTTTCTGAGATCTTAGAATCTGGATATAGCTGGAGGTAATGGCACACTTCTAGTTCTGAAATCAATCAAAAACTTTTCATTGTAACTAAAGCACTAGTCTTTAAATCTGAATAGAGCAAGAGTCATTGGCAGACTTTCTAGACCTTCTGAAATCAACCAAAAACTAAAGCATTACTGTCATGTTGATAGAGCTCTACTTTGAACATTAAAACAACTTTTTCCCTTTCTCAATACAGAAAAAAATCTACACCGCCATTTGCAGTTGGAATCTTTATCATTGCCTTTGAATAACCCCTTACATTGAAATTCAATACAAAAAAGTTCTCATATATATGTATATGTATGTCTGTTCTTTTTCTTTTATTTTCAATTTGCACCCAAAACAAGTTTCCAGTAAAGTGTCAAAGGGTCATTAGTTATTTAATTTCTTGCATTTAAACCACCCTGGCAATGGTAAGTTTGAGTCATTCACAGATGAGATTAAGAATTTATGAATTATTTAATCAATAGGATTTAAAAAAAAACTTACAGTAAATACATTATTAGTTGTTTTTTTTAATCACCCAACTTATTTTTGGTCAAACATGTATATTAAAATTAAAATGTATAATTTACTTTATAAATAATATATAGAATAGATACAAAAATAAATATAATATTAAATACTAATAATAAATAATAATAATATATTTGTATCTATTCAGCATTACATAATCTATATGATTATGATAAAGATGACTTATCTGTCTCCACAATAAGTAAGGTTTTTCTCAACATTAACTAAAGTTCTCGCAACATTAACTTAAGTTTTCTCAACATTAACAAAAGTTTTCTCAACATTAAGAAATGTTTGTCTCAATATAAGTTAAGGTTTTCTCAACATAAGTTGAATTTTGAATTCTGAAGTGAAGTATGGGCAATAAAAATCTACAAGATGTTCAAGCTAAAGCACTGTAAACATCCATCAAGAAGATGAAGAACTTGAATATATCATCTCTCTGAAAAATCAATGAACCAGAAAAAAGTCCAATACATTGCAATTAACCTCTTCATGTTTCATGAAAATAGGTCTTGACAAAATTGAATGGATGAAGAGAGAGAGAAAGTTGGTGGTCAACTGGACACTATTTCCATAAATACCCTTTCCAGCAAATTCCTGAAATAAAAAAGTATATGATAGTGTTTTACCTACCTTGAATATCTGGACCTTCTTCAACATCATACTCATCCTTGAGAAATGCATAAGATGTTTCCGATATATGAACCGATCCTGGTTTCCCAGAAGACTCCATGGTGTTTGCCAAAGTAACGTCATTAGACCAGACATCAAATTTGAATCTTCGGGTTCCTACAATACCACAGAGAACGGTACCAGTATGCACACCTACACGCATATCTACAGATTCATTATTATCCTCGTCAAACTCCTTGATGGCTTTTATCATCCCGAGCCCCATCTCAACACAGCATTTCGCATGATCTGGTTTTGCAGTTGGACAACCGGAAACACAGTAATAACAATCTCCCAGAGTACTGATCTTCTCACAACCTTTTTCCGTGCACAATTTGTCAAATCTACCAAACAGATCATTGAGCAGCCCCACTAAATGTTCTGCAGTCTTGTTGGAACTCATTTTAGTGAATCCAACAATATCTGCAAAGAGAATACTGACATTGTCCATCATATTCATATTAAATGGCCTAAATATTATTTCTCCTTTTACATGTTTTCCTTTTGAATTACGTTTTTTGGCTCTGCCATCATCTTCCTCATCATCATTTTTATCTTCTCTTGATTGCATGACTTCCTTTGCAACTGTTGGGGGCATAAGAGAATGAATCATTTTTTCTTTTATTTGCTTCTCAATTTTCAAATCACGTTGAGCCATGACAGACTGTCCAATTTTCCAAAATGTACTACGTTTTCTTACTTGTGACATAAAGAAGATATGTATTCCAATTAAGTGAATGCATAGATGAAGCAAAAATTTGCCAACAATAAAGCTTGGCTGTTGCATTTTTTCATCTTGCAAAGCTGTTAAAATTTCATACAAAACGGAATGCAAAACACCGATTCCTATAGCCCCTAAAAGTGGCATTGGTATTACGGTATACATCAGCAATAAAACTTCAATAGAAGCAGTAAATGTTCCAACAGTTGATAAATATGACTGCGTTAAAAGTGGCTGGCTTAAAATACCAGCACATAAAAATACTGCTACAAAAATGGATGTCTGTAAATAAAAACGTTCATAAAATCTGGTATAAGTAAATAATAAAACTACAGCAATTATAAGAAATAACAGCAAGGATCCACCCAAAACTAGAATCCAGTGTTGTTTTCTAGTACAGCCATAAAAGACGCACCATGCAATGATTGCTACCAAAATATAAAAAAGAGCATATTGAAACCTTCTACGTGTTTGTGGAAAATAATCTTTCCATTGTTCATTTTCCAGGGCTTCAGAATCAAATTTTGGATTCCACCAGCTTCCTGATGCTCTCTCAAATAATATGGGCCAAGTCCTCCTCTTGTAACTTTGAGCTTTTTCTTTATATCTATTTTTGGCTGGGGACTTGACCTCCACATTTACCGACTCAGGATCAGCAGTGGCTCCATAATGCACTGGACCATCTTTTGCATTGCCATTACTCGCCATTTTGGAACTCTTTTTTTTTCAAGAAAGTGTACCTCAAACAATATTTACTCAGAATCCCTTTTGGAGCAGGTGCCCGTCTTGTGACTCAGTCAATAAAAACGCTTAACAAACATCCCCACTTGTATATGAAATGCAAACATTGTGAAGATTCGTTCTATAATTTGTAGTTTTTATCGGTTTCAGTAGCTGTCTAAGCTTGCCGCAAAATCCATGATCCCTTTCACACTTCCCTAATAACACTAATGTCTCCATTTACTTAGAGATCAGGATAAAAATTTTCATACTCGTTTACACACGACAAAATCCACACCGCTTTCATATTTAAATAATTAATTATTAATCCCGAGCTTTTATGTGCATAGCTTGTATAAAAACAGTTTTCAATACCTCGGTAAATATACTTCAGTTTGTATATATAAAAGTCCGGTCGATTTTACATATATACATGTACACACTAAAAACAGCACACTGATCAGTCAGTGTGATAGAAACAAGGTCACATATACATTGCTTGTGTCTCGTTGTTCGACTGCTAAACATTTGTGTATCGAATGCAGCTGATTAATGAATGCTCCCTTATATTGGCAATCTTTAAGGCAAAGGTACTAAAACGGTTTAAACAACTTATCCGACCTTGTATTGCGTTGCACCAAGTTACTAATTAATCATCTCCCGACACAAAGAAACTTTAAAAAAACAAAACAAAGTGTATAGCATGGGTTATATCAGTAAAACACATTATATTCAACAGAATCTTCAGTCACGCCGACTGAGAGTTTTTACTAAAGGAAACTGTACTTAGAGGATTTATTTTACACGCATACTTTCAAAATTTGTGATTGCTTTTATCTGTTTATTTAAACTTTCTACGGAGCCCGCGAAGGGACATTGAAATAAATAGTTGTTTGCGTTCGCACGCAATAATATTTCGTTCCCACGCAAAAGTATTTCGTTCACACGCAATAGTATTTCGTTCGCACGCAATGTTTTTGCGTTCGCACGCAAAAGTATTTCGTTCACACGCAAAAGTATTTCGTTCCCACGCAATGTTTTTGCGTTCGCACGCAAAAGTATTTCGTTCCCACGCAAAAGTATTTCGTTCCCACGCAATGTTTTTGCGTTCACACGCAAAAGTATTTCGTTCCCACGCAAAAGTATTTCGTTTCCACGCAATAGTATTTCGTTCGTACGCAATAGTATCTCGTTCCCATGCAGTGTCATATTACAATGCGTGCGAACGAAATACTTTTGCGTGCGAACGCAAAAACATAGCGTGGGAACGAAATACTTTTGCGTGCGAACGAAATACTTTTGCGTGGGAACGCAAAAACATTGCGTGGGAACGAAATATTATTGCATGCGAACAAAATACTTTTGCGTGGGAACGAAATATTATTGCGTGCGAACGAAATACTTTTGCGTGCGAACGCAAACAACTATTTATTTCAATGTCCCTTTGCGGGCTCCGTAACTTTCAGATAAAACAAGATGATATTTATTTTTTTATTTATTTATTTATTTATTTATTTATTTATTTATTTATTTATTTATTTATCTATCTGGGATTGACCGTGACGACTTAAAAAATGCATCTCACTGTTTATCAGACTAATGTTTTAAAGAAAGGAAATCACAAAACTAAGAATTAGCGACCATTACTTAGAGATTGAAAGGGGTAGATATACTAGAACTAAAAGAAAAGACCGTCTTTGCAAATTTTGTAATATTCTTGAATCAGAGGAACATTTTCTGTTGGATTGCACTATTAACTCTTCCATTTAACGAATTTACAGTAACAAAAAGAATACACACACACACACACACACACACACACACACACACACATATATATATATATATATATATATATATATATATATATATATATATAATCGATTAATCGATAGCACGATAGCAGCAGAATTTCTAAATATATCGTGACACATATTGTACCGCGATTTGATTGTTAAAATGTCTAATTTTAACGACCGGCAATTGCCGTTAATTTCAAACCGTTACCTTGTATCATATATTAAATTACTCATACCCTAGGCGATATTCTATTATTAGTAACAATATTCTAACATTAGTAACACATTTGAATGCGAGTTAAAGTTGAGGGAGTAATCATTACACTATTAATGTACTGGATGGAAATTCTATTTAATCAAAAGTGCATTGGAATTCACTATCTCAAAAGAATCTCTCTCTCTCTTCTCTCTCTCTCTCGTAGTGTCCTCCCATGTATGTGAGCGAAACGTATTTTCATTGTAAAGATGTGATAGGGGATGGACTCTGTGTAATTTTACATTGATAAGTGAAATGTTTTGAAGATAATTTTTGTAACCAAAGAATAAGTTTCACTCAGCAATGAAAACACTGTCAAATTTTAGTAAACACTTTTAAAAATCAGTAAGTGTATATTTCTTTGGTTGTATTATGTTTAAACAATTTTTAGCTGCAAATATAGAGTAATATATGAAAAGATAGTATCTCGTAACTCTTTAAAGATTGACTGAAAATTTTACAAATTTTTTTATTGCTTTCTGATGAGACTTTAAAGAAATTGTTAGGCTATGCTATGCTATGCTATGCTATGCTATGCTATGCTATGCTATGCTATGCTATGCTATGCTATGTTATGTTATGTTATGTCATGTTATGCTATGTTATGCTGTTATGTTATGTTATGCTATGTTATGCTATGTTATGCTATGTTATGTTATGTTATGCTATGTTATGCTGTTATGTTATGTTATGTTATGTTATGTTATGTTATGTTATGTTATGTTATGTTAAAACGCCTTATTCAGTTACTTAGCAATAAACCAACAACCAAAACTAAAAATAATTTTAAAAAACATAACATTTTTATTTTTACTTTATTGTTACATTTTTAGACAACAATAAGTTCCATAATGAACTACAGGGAAGTAGTTAAAGAGATTGTTCGAATCAGTCCGGCCAATCAACGGAGAGACAGTAACAAAAAACCCACCACCTCAGAAGAAAGAATCGACTCCCTTCAAGGTTATCAATCAGTGTGCAAGACAAAAGGCTACAGAGATTGAAAATTGTATACTAATGGCTAACTGTAAAACAAACAATGAGAAATTCACTGTTCGATGTTCGGTCACCAGGGGGCAGCACTGATATTTTACATTAGCTTTTTATTTTAGAGTTGAAATGTTTTTACGTCCCATTGAAGATTTTTTACATTTGTATCGTGGCAGTCAGTTCTTGGACGGTGTAGGAAAACCAGAGAAAACCACCTTCTTCAACAAGTGAACAACACGATGTATATATATATGCGCTCTCTCTCTCTCTCTCTCTCTCCGCCTAGTTGGACAGACCTAGTGTGATAAAAGTTTGTCAATTTGCTTGTTGAAGGTCATTGGTTTGTCTCCGGGTATTACAGTTTCCTTCACCATCATCAAACAGGCTGTTTTGATATAATTGAAATAATCTTGACTGAGGCTAAAACATCATTGTTCTACTCCAATCGTTCTTACATGTTTCAAATTTGTAATGGTATACTACCAAAAAAAAAAATCTTTGGAATGTGGCGTACTTGATTGAGAGAACAGTCGCATGTCTGTATTCCAGTAAAACTAAATTAACTGATTAAATGTCAAAACATCACTATTAATAAAAAATCTTTCTGTTAAGTTAAGCAGATGGATCGAATAACACCCTCAGCACAAAATCCAAGAAAATCTTAAAATGTCAGTAGACTTTATTTTACCATCAAGGTCATTCTGTCTACTATACGTTTTCAAGAGGTTATTGAATTTTCTAAGAATTTAGACATTTTTATTTTTGTAAATAAGCTTTATTTATTTATTTATTTATCTTTCTTTTTATTTATTTATTTATCTATTTATCTTTCTATTTATTCATTCATTTGTTGATCTATCTATCTATTGTTATTTATTTATTTATTTATCTTTATATTTATTTATCTATTTATCTTTCTATTTATTCATTCATTCGTTTATCTATCTATCTATCGTTAATTAATTAATTTATTTATTTATTTATGTGGTTCTGAGGACAAACAAGCTGTTTTGGGGCCATTAATTATCATTTATAATAATCTACATGGTAGACGCTCTAAGTAAAGTGTCGGTGTTGATTTGTTACCAAAATGTGTTTACGAAAAAACACACAGATTAAACACCTATATCAGTTTCCACAATTTAATTAAATACCAAGACATTTTTAACATTGTAAAAAGATACTGGTACTACTTTCCACATTGTGGAAAGAAATGTCAGAGTTCAGTTGAGACAAATAAATTACGATATCAAGTTTCCACATTGTATTAAAACGAATTATCTATATGCAGTTAGTACAATGTGGGTAACAAACCTGTTCCACTATTGGCGTATTGTACAACAAAATTCCTGGATACAGTTACCACATTGTAAAACGAATATCTGATCCAGTTTTCCAATGTAAGTCAAAACATTAGACAGATTTTCTACATTGAAATACGAAATATTTGGTCCAGTTTCCAAATACTAGTCCCTGGTCAAATTTCTACATTGTTAAACAATATTTCATATAACAGTTTCCACAGTGTAAACTAGATAAAATTTCCACATTGTAATACAAAATATAGGAATCAAATTATTTCATTTTGAATCAAATAACCAGACCCAGTATCCAGTATAATATGAAACACTTGGATCCAGTTCCGATATTGTCAACTGAAACACCTATATTAAGTTTCCTCACTGTAAATCAAAATATCAGACTGGTTTCCATATTGTAAAATGAAATAAATTGTCCTGTTTGCGATAACCATGTTCAAGGCTCTACATTGTAAAACGAAAAACCTTGACCCAGTTTTCACATGTTAAATTAAAAAACCTTGATCCAGTTTTCAAACTGTAAATCAGAAAGCATTTAACTAGTTTCCATATTGTAAGTTAAAACCCCTGGTCCAGTTTTCACTTGTAAAACAGAACACCCGGATCAAGATTCCACATTGTAAATCAAAACACCTGCTCCCATTTCCTCATTGTAAAACGGAATACCCGGATCAAGATTCCACATTGTGAATCAAAACACCTGCTCCCATTTACTCATTGTAAAACGGAATATCCGGATCAAGATTCCACATTGAAAATCAAAACACCTGCTCCCATTTCCTCATTGTAAAATTGAATACCCGGATCAAGATTCCACATTGTAAATCAAGACACCTGCTCCCATTTTCTTATTGTAAAACGGAATACCCGGATCAAGATTCCACATTGTAAATCAAGACACCTGCTCCCATTTTCTTACTGTAAAACGGAATACCCAGATCAAGATTCCATATTGTAAATCAAAACACATAACCAGTTGCAACATTGTAAATCAAGACACTTGGCCCAGTTGCAACATTGTAAATCAAGACACTTGGTCCATTTGCAACATTGTAAAACGGAATACCCGGATTAAGATTCCACATTGTAAATCAAAACACATAATCTGTTGCAACATTGTAAATCAAGACACTTGGCCCAGTTGCAACACTGTAAACCAAGACACTTGGTCCAGTTGCAACATTGTAAATCAAAATACCTGGTCCATTTGTAACATTGTAAATCAAAGCATCTGGTCCATTTCCTCGATGTAAAACGAAAGGCAAAGTAAATTTAATTGTGCATCTTTGTCTAAAATGTCTGTCCACATGTGTATGTTTATGTTTTATACAGATGACCGTGACATTGACCTTTCCATTCATGATCACTATTCACAATGAATGCTGAACACTTTTCTACTATTTTCCGACCAAATGTAAATTTCATTCATAAAATATAAGGAAGTGAAAGTCAGCAAAGATTTAAAAAATAGTATTGTCTCCTGCAAAGAATGTCATTTTATACACCAAGTGTAAAACATTCGACCCAGTGTAAGTTGTTCTGGTAAGTGCGAAGTGTTTTATTTTCTTACTTTAATATTCATGTATGTTTTATTTATTTACATGTATTTAAATATTTATTTATTCGTTTGTTTGTTTATTTATTTAATTTTTTTTTAAAAAAATATTGATTTGTATAAGACTGTGATCTACATGTTAATCAGAAAACATTTAGTTATAGGTGTTTTTATTTACATATCAGTACGTTTATCACTCCGATGCTCAATGAAGCCATGTATCAGGTTTATTGTACATATACGTTATATCGACTCATTTTTCTTTTCTTTCTGAAAAAGCTAACCAGTAGCATGATTTAACCAAGTCAAGTTTCGATATCGTAAAACGAAAAACCCTAGTTGCAATCTCTACATTGTAAAGCGAAAATATTGGATCCAGTTGCCGCTTTGTAAATAAAATATCCGGTCCAATTTCCACATTGTTAAAACAAAACCCTTGCCGGGTGTAGTTCTCAAACGGTAAAAAGAATATCTGGTTCTGATTCCACACCACATTGTAAGAGATAATACGTGGATTCAGTTTCTTCAGTGTAAATCGAAATATCAGGACCAGTTTTCACATTGTACAACAAAATTATGGGATCCAGTCGCCACATTGTAAAACAAAATTCCTGGTCCAGTTTCAAATTGTAAATTTCTCACCATAGTCGACACCATTATGTAAGACTTAGGCTTGTATTGATGCATCTTTGTCTTTGCCTTTATTTATTGGAGTTGACTGCCGGAAGTGCACATTCCTTTGAAACACTTGTGTTAAATTTGAATTGGGTGATTTTCCATGCATTATTTAGACTGTTTTTAAAGACATTGACACTGTTAGCGTTTATTGTTTCGATCGGTAGATTGTTCCAGTTAATAACACGGAATCCACGGGAATTTTAAACAAGATCTGATTTTCTTTGTCGTTTAAACAGATTTTTGTTGTGTCGTAAAAAACAAAATTTCTGGATCCAGTTGCCACATTGTAAAACAAAATTTCTGGATACAGTCGCAACATTGTAAAACAAAATTTCTGGATCAAGTTGCCACATTGTAAAACAAAATTTCTGGATCCAGTTCCCACTTTCTGAAACAGAATTTCTGGATCCAGTCACCACATTGTAAAACAAAATTTCTGGATCAAGTTGCCACATTGTAAAACAAAATTTCTGGATCAAGTCGCAACATTGTAAAACAAAATTTCTGGATCCAGTCACCACATTGTAAAACAAAATTTCTGGATCCAGTCACCACATTGTAAAACAAAATTTCTGGATCAAGTTGCCACTTTGTAAAACAAAATTTCTTGATCCAGTTGCCACTTTGTGAAACAAAATTTCTGGATGAAGTTGCCACATTGTAAAACAAAATTTCTGGATCCAGTCACCACATTGTAAAACAAAATTTCTGGATCCAGTTGCCATATTGTAAAACAAAATTTCTGGATCCAGTTGCCACTTTGTAAAACAAAATTTCTGGATCAAGTTGCCACATTGTGAAACAAAATTTCTGGATCCAGTCACCACATTGTAAAACAAAATTTCTGGATCCACTTGCCACATTGTAAAACAAAATTTCTGGATCAAGTTGCCGCATTGTAAAAACAAAATTTCTGGATCCAGTCCACATATTGTATAACAAAATTTCTAGATCTAGTTGACACTTTATAAAACAAAATTTCTGGATTCATTTCCCACTTTCTAAAACAAAATTTCTGGATCCAGTCGCCACACTGTAAAACAAAATTTCTGGATCCAGTCACCACATAGTGAAACAGAATTTCTGAATCCAGTCACCACATTGAAAAACAAAATTTCTGGATCCAGTTCCCACTTTCTGAAACAAAATTACTGGATCCAGTTGCCACATTGTTAAACAAAATTTCTGGATCCAGTCACCACACTGTAAAACAAAATTTCTGGATCAAGTTGCCACATTGTAAAACAAAATTTCTGGATTAAGTCGCAACATTGTAAAACAAAATTTCTGATTCCAGTTGCCACATTGTAAAACAAAATTTCTGGATCAAGTTGCCACATTGTAAAACAAAATTTTTGAAAGCAGTTGCCACTTTGTGAAACAAAATTTCTGGATCAAATTGCCACATTGTGAAACAAAATTTCTGGATCCAGTCACCACATTGTCAAACAAAATTTCTGGATCCAGTCACCTCATTGTAAAAACAAAATTTCTGGATCAAGTTGCCGCATTGTAAAACAAAATTTCTGGATCCAGTCCCCATATTGTAAAACAAAATTTCTAGATCTAGTTGACACTTTGTAAAACAAAATTTCTGGATCCTTTTGCCACATTGTAAAACAAAATTTCTGGATCCAGTTTCCACATTGTAAAACAAAATTTCTGGATCAAGTTGCCACATTGTGAAACAAAATTTCTGGATCCAGTCACCACAATGTAAAAAAAAATTTCTGGATCAAGTTGCCGCATTGTAAAACAAAATTTCTGGATCTAGTCCCCATATTGTAAAACAAAATTTCTAGATCAAGGTGACACTTTGTAAAATAAAATTTCTGGATCCATTTGCCACATTGTAAAACAAAATTTCTGGATCCAGTTTCCACATTGTAAAACAAAATTTCTGGATCAAGTTGCCACATTGTGAAACAGAATTTCTGGATCCAGTCACCACATTGTAAAAAAAAATTTCTGGATCCAGTCCACATATTGTAAAACAAAATTTCTAGATCAAGTTGACACTTTGTAAAACAAAATTTCTGGATCCATTTGCCACATTGTAAAACAAAATTTCTGGATCAAGTTGCCACAGTGTGAAACAAAATTTCTGGATCCAGTCGCCACATTGTAACACAAAATTTCTGGATCAAGTTGCCGCATTGTAAAAACAAAATTTCTGGATCCAGTCGCCAGATTGTAAAACAAAATTTCTGGATCCAGTCACCACATAGTGAAACAGAAATTCTGGATCCAGTCACCACATTGAAAAACAAAATTTCTGGATCCAGTTCCCACTTTCTGAAACAAAATTTCTGGATCTAGTTGTCACATTGTTAAACAAAATTTCTGGATCCAGTCACCACATAGTGAAACAGAAATTCTGGATCCAGTCACCACATTGAAAAACAAAATTTCTGGATCCAGTCACCACATTGTAAAAAAAAAATTTCTGGATCAAGTTGCCGCATTGTAAAACAAAATTTCTGGATCCAGTCCCCATATTGTAAAAGAAAATTTCTAGATCAAGTTGAAACTTTGTAAAACAAAATTTCTGGATCCATTTGCCACATTGTACAACAAAATTTCTGGATCAAGTTGCCACATTGTGAAACAAAATTTCTGGATCCAGTCACCACATTGTAAAACAAAATTTCTGAATCCAGTTGCCACATTGTAAAACAACATTTCTGGATCAAGTTGCCGCATTGTAAAAACAAAATTTCTGGATCCAGTCACCATAATGTAAAACAAAATTTCTAGATCTAGTTGACACTTTGTAAAACAAAATTTCTGGATTTATTTACCAAATTGTAAAACAAAATTTCTGGATCCAGTCGCCACATTGTAAAACAAAATTTCTGGATCCAGTCACCACATAGTGAAACAGAATTTCTGGATCCAGTCACCACATTGAAAAACAAAATTTCTGGATCCAGTTCCCACTTTCTGAAACAAAATTTCTGGATCCAGTTGTCACATTGTTAAACAAAATCTCTGGATCTAGTCACCTCATTGTAAAAAAAACAAAATTTCTGGATCAAGTTGCCACATTGGAAAACAAAATTTTTGGAAGCAGTTGCCACTCTGTGAAACAAAATTTCTGGATCAAATTGCCACATTGTGAAACAAAATTTCTGGATCCAGTCACCACATTGTAAAACAAAATTTCTGCATCCAGTCACCTCATTGTAAAAACAAAATTTCTGGATCAAGTTGCCACATTGTAAAACAAAATTTCTGGATCCAGTCACCATATTGTTAAACAAAATATCTAGATCAAGTTGACACTTTGTAAAACAAAATTTCTGGATCCATTTCCCCTATGTAAAACAAAATTTCTGGATCCATTTGCCACATTGTAAAACAAAATTTCTGGATCCAGTTTCCACATTGTAAAACAAAATTTCTGGATCAAGTTGCCACATTGTGAAACAAAATTTCTGGATCCAGTCACCACATTGTAAAAAAAAAATTCTGGATCAAGTTGCCGCATTGTAAAACAAAATTTCTGGATCCAGTCCTCATATTGTAAAACAAAATTTCTAGATCAAGTTGACACTTTGTAAAACAAAATTTCTGGATCCATTTGCCACATTGTACAACAAAATTTCTGGATCAAGTTGCCACATTGTGAAACAAAATTTCTGGATCTAGTCACCACATTGTAAAACAAAATTTCTGAATCCAGTTGCCACATTGTAAAACAAAATTTCTGGATCAAGTTGCCGCATTGTAAAAACAAAATTTCTGGATCCAGTCACCATATTGTAAAACAAAATTTCTAGATCTAGTTGACACTTTGTAAAACAAAATTTCTGGATTTATTTACCAAATTGTAAAACAAAATTTCTGGATCCAGTCGCCACATTGTAAAACAAAATTTCTGGATCCAGTCACCACATAGTGAAACAGAATTTCTGGATCCAGTCACCACATTGAAAAACAAAATTTCTGGATCCAGTTCCCACTTTCTGAAACAAAATTTCTGGATCCAGTTGTCACATTGTTAAACAAAATCTCTGGATCTAGTCACCTCATTGTAAAAAAAAAAAATTTCTGGATCAAGTTGCCGCATTGTAAAACAAAATTTCTGGATCCAGTCACCATATTGTAAAAAAAAATTTCTAGATCAAGTTGACACTTTGTAAAACAAAATTTCTGGATCCATTTGCCTCATTGTAAAACAAAATTTCTGGATCAAGTTGCCACATTGTAAAAACAAAATTTCTGGATCCAGTCACCAGATTGTAAAAAAAAAATTCTGGATCAAGTTGCCGCATTGTAAAACAAAATTTCTGGATCCAGTCCCCATATTGTAAAACAAAATTTCTAGATCAAGTTGACACTTTGTAAAACAAAATTTCTGGATCCATTTGCCACATTGAAAAATAAAATTTCTGGATCCAGTCACCACAAAATGAAACAGAATTTCTGGATCCAGTCACCACATTATAAAACAAAATTTCTGTATCCAGTCACCACATTGTAAAACAAAATTTCTAGATCCAGTCACCACATAGTGAAACAGAATTTCTGGATCCAGTCACCACATTGAAAAACAAAATTTCTGGATCCAGTCACCACACTGTAAAACAAAATTTCTGGATCCAGTTGTCACATTGTAAAACAAAATTTCTGGATCTAGTCACCTCATTGTAAAAAAAAATTTCTGGATCCAGTTGTCACATTGTTAAACAAAATTTCTGGATCCAGTCACCACACTGTAAAACAAAATTTCTGGATCCAGTTGTCACATTGTTAAACAAAATTTCTGGATCCAGTCACCACACTGTAAAACAAAATTTCTGGACTTAGTTGTCACATTGTTAAACAAAATTTCTGGATCCAGTTTCCACATTGTAAAACAAAATTTCTGGATCCAGTTGTCACATTGTTAAACAAAATTTCTGGATCCAGTCACCACATTGAAAAACAAAATTTCTGGATCCAGTTCCCACTTTCTGAAACAAAATTTCTGGATCCAGTTGTCACATTGTTAAACAAAATTTCTGGATCCAGTTGTCACATTGTTAAACAAAATTTCTGGATCCAGTTGTCACATTGTTAAACAAAATTTCTGGATCCAGTTGTCACATTGTTAAACAGAATTTCTGGATCCAGTCACCACATTATAAAAAAAATTTCTGGATCCAGTTCCCACTTTCTGAAACAAAATTACTGGATCCAGTTGCAACATTGTTAAACAAAATTTCTGGATCCAGTCACCACACTGTAAAACAAAATTTCTGGATCCAGTTGCCACATTGTAAAACAAAATTTTTGGATCAAGTCGCCACATGATAAAACAAAATTTCTGGATCCAGTTGCCACTTTGTAAAACAAAATTTCTGGATCAAGTTGCCACATTGTGAAACAAAATTTCTGGATCCAGTCACCACATTGTAAAACAAAATTTCTGGATCCACTTGCCACATTGTAAAACAAAATTTCTGGATCAAGTTGCCGCATTGTAAAAACAAAATTTCTGGATCCAGTCCACATATTGTATAACAAAATTTCTAGATCTAGTTGACACTTTATAAAACAAAATTTCTGGATTCATTTCCCACTTTCTAAAACAAAATTTCTGGATCCAGTCGCCACACTGTAAAACAAAATTTCTGGATCCAGTCACCACATAGTGAAACAGAATTTCTGAATCCAGTCACCACATTGAAAAACAAAATTTCTGGATCCAGTTCCCACTTTCTGAAACAAAATTTCTGGATCTAGTTGTCACATTGTTAAACAAAATTTCTGGATCCAGTCACCACATAGTGAAACAGAAATTCTGGATCCAGTCACCACATTGAAAAACAAAATTTCTGGATCCAGTCACCACATTGTAAAAAAAAAATTTCTGGATCAAGTTGCCGCATTGTAAAACAAAATTTCTGGATCCAGTCCCCATATTGTAAAAGAAAATTTCTAGATCAAGTTGAAACTTTGTAAAACAAAATTTCTGGATCCATTTGCCACATTGTACAACAAAATTTCTGGATCAAGTTGCCACATTGTGAAACAAAATTTCTGGATCCAGTCACCACATTGTAAAACAAAATTTCTGAATCCAGTTGCCACATTGTAAAACAACATTTCTGGATCAAGTTGCCGCATTGTAAAAACAAAATTTCTGGATCCAGTCACCATAATGTAAAACAAAATTTCTAGATCTAGTTGACACTTTGTAAAACAAAATTTCTGGATTTATTTACCAAATTGTAAAACAAAATTTCTGGATCCAGTCGCCACATTGTAAAACAAAATTTCTGGATCCAGTCACCACATAGTGAAACAGAATTTCTGGATCCAGTCACCACATTGAAAAACAAAATTTCTGGATCCAGTTCCCACTTTCTGAAACAAAATTTCTGGATCCAGTTGTCACATTGTTAAACAAAATCTCTGGATCTAGTCACCTCATTGTAAAAAAAACAAAATTTCTGGATCAAGTTGCCACATTGGAAAACAAAATTTTTGGAAGCAGTTGCCACTCTGTGAAACAAAATTTCTGGATCAAATTGCCACATTGTGAAACAAAATTTCTGGATCCAGTCACCACATTGTAAAACAAAATTTCTGCATCCAGTCACCTCATTGTAAAAACAAAATTTCTGGATCAAGTTGCCACATTGTAAAACAAAATTTCTGGATCCAGTCACCATATTGTTAAACAAAATATCTAGATCAAGTTGACACTTTGTAAAACAAAATTTCTGGATCCATTTCCCCTATGTAAAACAAAATTTCTGGATCCATTTGCCACATTGTAAAACAAAATTTCTGGATCCAGTTTCCACATTGTAAAACAAAATTTCTGGATCAAGTTGCCACATTGTGAAACAAAATTTCTGGATCCAGTCACCACATTGTAAAAAAAAAATTCTGGATCAAGTTGCCGCATTGTAAAACAAAATTTCTGGATCCAGTCCTCATATTGTAAAACAAAATTTCTAGATCAAGTTGACACTTTGTAAAACAAAATTTCTGGATCCATTTGCCACATTGTACAACAAAATTTCTGGATCAAGTTGCCACATTGTGAAACAAAATTTCTGGATCCAGTCACCACATTGTAAAACAAAATTTCTGAATCCAGTTGCCACATTGTAAAACAAAATTTCTGGATCAAGTTGCCGCATTGTAAAAACAAAATTTCTGGATCCAGTCACCAAATTGTAAAACAAAATTTCTAGATCTAGTTGACACTTTGTAAAACAAAATTTCTGGATTTATTTACCAAATTGTAAAACAAAATTTCTGGATCCAGTCGCCACATTGTAAAACAAAATTTCTGGATCCAGTCACCACATAGTGAAACAGAATTTCTGGATCCAGTCACCACATTGAAAAACAAAATTTCTGGATCCAGTTCCCACTTTCTGAAACAAAATTTCTGGATCCAGTTGTCACATTGTTAAACAAAATCTCTGGATCTAGTCACCTCATTGTAAAAAAAAAAAATTTCTGGATCAAGTTGCCGCATTGTAAAACAAAATTTCTGGATCCAGTCACCATATTGTAAAAAAAAATTTCTAGATCAAGTTGACACTTTGTAAAACAAAATTTCTGGATCCATTTGCCTCATTGTAAAACAAAATTTCTGGATCAAGTTGCCACATTGTAAAAACAAAATTTCTGGATCCAGTCACCAGATTGTAAAAAAAAATTTCTGGATCAAGTTGCCGCATTGTAAAACAAAATTTCTGGATCCAGTCCCCATATTGTAAAACAAAATTTCTAGATCAAGTTGACACTTTGTAAAACAAAATTTCTGGATCCATTTGCCACATTGAAAAATAAAATTTCTGGATCCAGTCACCACAAAATGAAACAGAATTTCTGGATCCAGTCACCACATTATAAAACAAAATTTCTGTATCCAGTCACCACATTGTAAAACAAAATTTCTAGATCCAGTCACCACATAGTGAAACAGAATTTCTGGATCCAGTCACCACATTGAAAAACAAAATTTCTGGATCCAGTTCCCACTTTCTGAAACAAAATTTCTGGATCCAGTTGTCACATTGTAAAACAAAATTTCTGGATCTAGTCACCTCATTGTAAAAAAAAATTTCTGGATCCAGTTGTCACATTGTTAAACAAAATTTCTGGATCCAGTCACCACACTGTAAAACAAAATTTCTGGATCCAGTCACCTCATTGTTAAACAAAATTTCTGGATCCAGTTGTCACATTGTTAAACAAAATTTCTGGATCCAGTCACCACACTGTAAAACAAAATTTCTGGATCCAGTTGTCACATTGTGAAACAAAATTTCTGGATCCAGTTGTCACATTATTAAACAAAATTTCTGGATCCAGTCACCACACTGTAAAACAAAATTTCTGAATCCAGTTGTCACATTGTAAAACAAAATTTCTGGATCCAGTTGTCACATTGTTAAACAAAATTTCTGGATCCAGTCACCACACTGTAAAACAAAATTTCTGGATCCAGTTGTCACATTGTAAAACAAAATTTCTGGATCCAGTTGTCACATTGTTAAACAAAATTTCTGGATCCAGTCACCACACTGTAAAACAAAATTTCTGGATCTAGTTGTCACATTGTTAAACAAAATTTCTGGATCCAGTCACCACACTGTAAAACAAAATTTCTGGATCCAGTCACCACACTGTAAAACAAAATTTCTGGATCTAGTTGTCACATTGTTAAACAAAATTTCTGGATCCAGTCACCACACTGTAAAACAAAATTTCTGGATCCAGTTGTCACATTGTGAAACAAAATTTCTGGATCCAGTTGTCACATTGTTAAACAAAATTTCTGGATCCAGTCACCACACTGTAAAACAAAATTTCTGGACTTAGTTGTCACATTGTTAAACAAAATTTCTGGATCCAGTTTCCACATTGTAAAACAAAATTTCTGGATCCAGTTGTCACATTGTTAAACAAAATTTCTGGATCCAGTCACCACACTGTAAAACAAAATTTCTGGACTTAGTTGTCACATTGTTAAACAAAATTTCTGGATCCAGTTTCCACATTGTAAAACAAAATTTCTGGATCCAGTTGTCACATTGTTAAACAAAATTTCTGGATCCAGTCACCACATTGAAAAACAAAATTTCTGGATCCAGTTCCCACTTTCTGAAACAAAATTTCTGGATCCAGTTGTCACATTGTTAAACAAAATTTCTGGATCCAGTTGTCACATTGTTAAACAAAATTTCTGGATCCAGTTGTCACATTGTTAAACAAAATTTCTGGATCCAGTTGTCACATTGTTAAACAGAATTTCTGGATCCAGTCACCACATTATAAAAAAAATTTCTGGATCCAGTTCCCACTTTCTGAAACAAAATTACTGGATCCAGTTGTCACATTGTTAAACAAAATTTCTGGATCTAGTCACCTCATTGTAAAAAAAAATTTCTGGATCCAGTTGTCACATTGTTAAACAAAATTTCTGGATCCAGTCACCACACTGTAAAACAAAATTTCTGGATCCAGTCACCTCATTGTTAAACAAAATTTCTGGATCCAGTTGTCACATTGTTAAACAAAATTTCTGGATCCAGTCACCACACTGTAAAACAAAATTTCTGGATCCAGTTGCCACATTGTAAAACAAAATTTTTGGATCAAGTCGCCACATGATAAAACAAAATTTCTGGATCCAGTTGCCACTTTGTAAAACAAAATTTCTGGATCAAGTTGCCACATTGTGAAACAAAATTTCTGGATCCAGTCACCACATTGTAAAACAAAATTTCTGGATCCACTTGCCACATTGTAAAACAAAATTTCTGGATCAAGTTGCCGCATTGTAAAAACAAAATTTCTGGATCCAGTCCACATATTGTATAACAAAATTTCTAGATCTAGTTGACACTTTATAAAACAAAATTTCTGGATTCATTTCCCACTTTCTAAAACAAAATTTCTGGATCCAGTCGCCACACTGTAAAACAAAATTTCTGGATCCAGTCACCACATAGTGAAACAGAATTTCTGGATCCAGTCACCTCATTGTTAAACAAAATTTCTGGATCCAGTTGTCACATTGTTAAACAAAATTTCTGGATCCAGTCACCACACTGTAAAACAAAATTTCTGGATCCAGTCACCTCATTGTTAAACAAAATTTCTGGATCCAGTTGTCACATTGTTAAACAAAATTTCTGGATCCAGTCACCACACTGTAAAACAAAATTTCTGGATCCAGTTGTCACATTGTGAAACAAAATTTCTGGATCCAGTTGTCACATTATTAAACAAAATTTCTGGATCCAGTCACCACACTGTAAAACAAAATTTCTGAATCCAGTTGTCACATTGTAAAACAAAATTTCTGGATCCAGTTGTCACATTGTTAAACAAAATTTCTGGATCCAGTCACCACACTGTAAAACAAAATTTCTGGATCCAGTTGTCACATTGTAAAACAAAATTTCTGGATCCAGTTGTCACATTGTTAAACAAAATTTCTGGATCCAGTCACCACACTGTAAAACAAAATTTCTGGATCTAGTTGTCACATTGTTAAACAAAATTTCTGGATCCAGTCACCACACTGTAAAACAAAATTTCTGGATCCAGTCACCACACTGTAAAACAAAATTTCTGGATCTAGTTGTCACATTGTTAAACAAAATTTCTGGATCCAGTCACCACACTGTAAAACAAAATTTCTGGATCCAGTTGTCACATTGTGAAACAAAATTTCTGGATCCAGTTGTCACATTGTTAAACAAAATTTCTGGATCCAGTCACCACACTGTAAAACAAAATTTCTGGACTTAGTTGTCACATTGTTAAACAAAATTTCTGGATCCAGTTTCCACATTGTAAAACAAAATTTCTGGATCCAGTTGTCACATTGTTAAACAAAATTTCTGGATCCAGTCACCACACTGTAAAACAAAATTTCTGGACTTAGTTGTCACATTGTTAAACAAAATTTCTGGATCCAGTTTCCACATTGTAAAACAAAATTTCTGGATCCAGTTGTCACATTGTTAAACAAAATTTCTGGATCCAGTCACCACATTGAAAAACAAAATTTCTGGATCCAGTTCCCACTTTCTGAAACAAAATTTCTGGATCCAGTTGTCACATTGTTAAACAAAATTTCTGGATCCAGTTGTCACATTGTTAAACAAAATTTCTGGATCCAGTTGTCACATTGTTAAACAAAATTTCTGGATCCAGTTGTCACATTGTTAAACAGAATTTCTGGATCCAGTCACCACATTATAAAAAAAATTTCTGGATCCAGTTCCCACTTTCTGAAACAAAATTACTGGATCCAGTTGTCACATTGTTAAACAAAATTTCTGGATCTAGTCACCTCATTGTAAAAAAAAATTTCTGGATCCAGTTGTCACATTGTTAAACAAAATTTCTGGATCCAGTCACCACACTGTAAAACAAAATTTCTGGATCCAGTCACCTCATTGTTAAACAAAATTTCTGGATCCAGTTGTCACATTGTTAAACAAAATTTCTGGATCCAGTCACCACACTGTAAAACAAAATTTCTGGATCCAGTTGCCACATTGTAAAACAAAATTTTTGGATCAAGTCGCCACATGATAAAACAAAATTTCTGGATCCAGTTGCCACTTTGTAAAACAAAATTTCTGGATCAAGTTGCCACATTGTGAAACAAAATTTCTGGATCCAGTCACCACATTGTAAAACAAAATTTCTGGATCCACTTGCCACATTGTAAAACAAAATTTCTGGATCAAGTTGCCGCATTGTAAAAACAAAATTTCTGGATCCAGTCCACATATTGTATAACAAAATTTCTAGATCTAGTTGACACTTTATAAAACAAAATTTCTGGATTCATTTCCCACTTTCTAAAACAAAATTTCTGGATCCAGTCGCCACACTGTAAAACAAAATTTCTGGATCCAGTCACCACATAGTGAAACAGAATTTCTGAATCCAGTCACCACATTGAAAAACAAAATTTCTGGATCCAGTTCCCACTTTCTGAAACAAAATTACTGGATCCAGTTGCCACATTGTTAAACAAAATTTCTGGATCCAGTCACCACACTGTAAAACAAAATTTCTGGATCAAGTTGCCACATTGTAAAACAAAATTTCTGGATCAAGTCGCAACATTGTAAAACAAAATTTCTGATTCCAGTTGCCACATTGTAAAACAAAATTTCTGGATCAAGTTGCCACATTGTAAAACAAAATTTTTGAAAGCAGTTGCCACTTTGTGAAACAAAATTTCTGGATCAAATTGCCACATTGTGAAACAAAATTTCTGGATCCAGTCACCACATTGTAAAACAAAATTTCTGGATCCAGTCACCTCATTGTAAAAACAAAATTTCTGGATCAAGTTGCCGCATTGTAAAACAAAATTTCTGGATCCAGTCCCCATATTGTAAAACAAAATTTCTAGATCTAGTTGACACTTTGTAAAACAAAATTTCTGGATCCTTTTGCCACATTGTAAAACAAAATTTCTGGATCCAGTTTCCACATTGTAAAACAAAATTTCTGGATCAAGTTGCCACATTGTGAAACAAAATTTCTGGATCCAGTCACCACAATGTAAAAAAAAATTTCTGGATCAAGTTGCCGCATTGTAAAACAAAATTTCTGGATCTAGTCCCCATATTGTAAAACAAAATTTCTAGATCAAGGTGACACTTTGTAAAACAAAATTTCTGGATCCATTTGCCACATTGTAAAACAAAATTTCTGGATCCAGTTTCCACATTGTAAAACAAAATTTCTGGATCAAGTTGCCACATTGTGAAACAGAATTTCTGGATCCAGTCACCACATTGTAAAAAAAAAATTTCTGGATCCAGTCCACATATTGTAAAACAAAATTTCTAGATCAAGTTGACACTTTGTAAAACAAAATTTCTGGATCCATTTGCCACATTGTAAAACAAAATTTCTGGATCAAGTTGCCACAGTGTGAAACAAAATTTCTGGATCCAGTCGCCACATTGTAACACAAAATTTCTGGATCAAGTTGCCGCATTGTAAAAACAAAATTTCTGGATCCAGTCGCCAGATTGTAAAACGAAATTTCTGGATCCAGTCACCACATAGTGAAACAGAAATTCTGGATCCAGTCACCACATTGAAAAACAAAATTTCTAGATCCAGTTCCCACTTTCTGAAACAAAATTTCTGGATCTAGTTGTCACATTGTTAAACAAAATTTCTGGATCCAGTCACCACATAGTGAAACAGAAATTCTGGATCCAGTCACCACATTGAAAAACAAAATTTCTGGATCCAGTCACCACATTGTAAAAAAAAAATTTCTGGATCAAGTTGCCGCATTGTAAAACAAAATTTCTGGATCCAGTCCCCATATTGTAAAAGAAAATTTCTAGATCAAGTTGAAATTTGTAAAACAAAATTTCTGGATCCATTTGCCACATTGTACAACAAAATTTCTGGATCAAGTTGCCACATTGTGAAACAAAATTTCTGGATCCAGTCACCACATTGTAAAACAAAATTTCTGAATCCAGTTGCCACATTGTAAAACAACATTTCTGGGTCAAGTTGCCGCATTGTAAAAACAAAATTTCTGGATCCAGTCACCATAATGTAAAACAAAATTTCTAGATCTAGTTGACACTTTGTAAAACAAAATTTCTGGATTTATTTACCAAATTGTAAAACAAAATTTCTGGATCCAGTCGCCACATTGTAAAACAAAATTTCTGGATCCAGTCACCACATAGTGAAACAGAATTTCTGGATCCAGTCACCACATTGAAAAACAAAATTTCTGGATCCAGTTCCCACTTTCTGAAACAAAATTTCTGGATCCAGTTGTCACATTGTTAAACAAAATCTCTGGATCTAGTCACCTCATTGTAAAAAAAACAAAATTTCTGGATCAAGTTGCCACATTGGAAAACAAAATTTTTGGAAGCAGTTGCCACTCTGTGAAACAAAATTTCTGGATCAAATTGCCACATTGTGAAACAAAATTTCTGGATCCAGTCACCACATTGTAAAACAAAATTTCTGCATCCAGTCACCTCATTGTAAAAACAAAATTTCTGGATCAAGTTGCCACATTGTAAAACAAAATTTCTGGATCCAGTCACCATATTGTTAAACAAAATATCTAGATCAAGTTGACACTTTGTAAAACAAAATTTCTGGATCCATTTCCCCTATGTAAAACAAAATTTCTGGATCCATTTGCCACATTGTAAAACAAAATTTCTGGATCCAGTTTCCACATTGTAAAACAAAATTTCTGGATCAAGTTGCCACATTGTGAAACAAAATTTCTGGATCCAGTCACCACATTGTAAAAAAAAAATTCTGGATCAAGTTGCCACATTGTAAAACAAAATTTCTGGATCCAGTCCTCATATTGTAAAACAAAATTTCTAGATCAAGTTGACACTTTGTAAAACAAAATTTCTGGATCCATTTGCCACATTGTACAACAAAATTTCTGGATCAAGTTGCCACATTGTGAAACAAAATTTCTGGATCCAGTCACCACATTGTAAAACAAAATTTCTGAATCCAGTTGCCACATTGTAAAACAAAATTTCTGGATCAAGTTGCCGCATTGTAAAAACAAAATTTCTGGATCCAGTCACCATATTGTAAAACAAAATTTCTAGATCTAGTTGACACTTTGTAAAACAAAATTTCTGGATTTATTTACCAAATTGTAAAACAAAATTTCTGGATCCAGTCGCCACATTGTAAAACAAAATTTCTGGATCCAGTCACCACATAGTGAAACAGAATTTCTGGATCCAGTCACCACATTGAAAAACAAAATTTCTGGATCCAGTTCCCACTTTCTGAAACAAAATTTCTGGATCCAGTTGTCACATTGTTAAACAAAATCTCTGGATCTAGTCACCTCATTGTAAAAAAAAAAAATTTCTGGATCAAGTTGCCGCATTGTAAAACAAAATTTCTGGATCCAGTCACCATATTGTAAAAAAAAATTTCTAGATCAAGTTGACACTTTGTAAAACAAAATTTCTGGATCCATTTGCCTCATTGTAAAACAAAATTTCTGGATCAAGTTGCCACATTGTAAAAACAAAATTTCTGGATCCAGTCACCAGATTGTAAAAAAAAATTTCTGGATCAAGTTGCCGCATTGTAAAACAAAATTTCTGGATCCAGTCCCCATATTGTAAAACAAAATTTCTAGATCAAGTTGACACTTTGTAAAACAAAATTTCTGGATCCATTTGCCACATTGAAAAATAAAATTTCTGGATCCAGTCACCACAAAATGAAACAGAATTTCTGGATCCAGTCACCACATTATAAAACAAAATTTCTGTATCCAGTCACCACATTGTAAAACAAAATTTCTAGATCCAGTCACCACATAGTGAAACAGAATTTCTGGATCCAGTCACCACATTGAAAAAAAAAATTTCTGGATCCAGTTCCCACTTTCTGAAACAAAATTTCTGGATCCAGTTGTCACATTGTAAAACAAAATTTCTGGATCTAGTCACCTCATTGTAAAAAAAAATTTCTGGATCCAGTTGTCACATTGTTAAACAAAATTTCTGGATCCAGTCACCACACTGTAAAACAAAATTTCTGGATCCAGTCACCTCATTGTTAAACAAAATTTCTGGATCCAGTTGTCACATTGTTAAACAAAATTTCTGGATCCAGTCACCACACTGTAAAACAAAATTTCTGGATCCAGTTGTCACATTGTGAAACAAAATTTCTGGATCCAGTTGTCACATTGTTAAACAAAATTTCTGGATCCAGTCACCACACTGTAAAACAAAATTTCTGAATCCAGTTGTCACATTGTAAAACAAAATTTCTGGATCCAGTTGTCACATTGTTAAACAAAATTTCTGGATCCAGTCACCACATAGTGAAACAGAAATTCTGGATCCAGTCACCACATTGAAAAACAAAATTTCTGGATCCAGTCACCACATTGTAAAAAAAAAATTTCTGGATCAAGTTGCCACATTGTAAAACAAAATTTCTGGATCCAGTCCCCATATTGTAAAAGAAAATTTCTAGATCAAGTTGAAACTTTGTAAAACAAAATTTCTGGATCCATTTGCCACATTGTACAACAAAATTTCTGGATCAAGTTGCCACATTGTGAAACAAAATTTCTGGATCCAGTCACCACATTGTAAAACAAAATTTCTGAATCCAGTTGCCACATTGTAAAACAACATTTCTGGATCAAGTTGCCGCATTGTAAAAACAAAATTTCTGGATCCAGTCACCATAATGTAAAACAAAATTTCTAGATCTAGTTGACACTTTGTAAAACAAAATTTCTGGATTTATTTACCAAATTGTAAAACAAAATTTCTGGATCCAGTCGCCACATTGTAAAACAAAATTTCTGGATCCAGTCACCACATAGTGAAACAGAATTTCTGGATCCAGTCACCACATTGAAAAACAAAATTTCTGGATCCAGTTCCCACTTTCTGAAACAAAATTTCTGGATCCAGTTGTCACATTGTTAAACAAAATCTCTGGATCTAGTCACCTCATTGTAAAAAAAACAAAATTTCTGGATCAAGTTGCCACATTGGAAAACAAAATTTTTGGAAGCAGTTGCCACTCTGTGAAACAAAATTTCTGGATCAAATTGCCACATTGTGAAACAAAATTTCTGGATCCAGTCACCACATTGTAAAACAAAATTTCTGCATCCAGTCACCTCATTGTAAAAACAAAATTTCTGGATCAAGTTGCCACATTGTAAAACAAAATTTCTGGATCCAGTCACCATATTGTTAAACAAAATATCTAGATCAAGTTGACACTTTGTAAAACAAAATTTCTGGATCCATTTCCCCTATGTAAAACAAAATTTCTGGATCCATTTGCCACATTGTAAAACAAAATTTCTGGATCCAGTTTCCACATTGTAAAACAAAATTTCTGGATCAAGTTGCCACATTGTGAAACAAAATTTCTGGATCCAGTCACCACATTGTAAAAAAAAAATTCTGGATCAAGTTGCCACATTGTAAAACAAAATTTCTGGATCCAGTCCTCATATTGTAAAACAAAATTTCTAGATCAAGTTGACACTTTGTAAAACAAAATTTCTGGATCCATTTGCCACATTGTACAACAAAATTTCTGGATCAAGTTGCCACATTGTGAAACAAAATTTCTGGATCCAGTCACCACATTGTAAAACAAAATTTCTGAATCCAGTTGCCACATTGTAAAACAAAATTTCTGGATCAAGTTGCCGCATTGTAAAAACAAAATTTCTGGATCCAGTCACCATATTGTAAAACAAAATTTCTAGATCTAGTTGACACTTTGTAAAACAAAATTTCTGGATTTATTTACCAAATTGTAAAACAAAATTTCTGGATCCAGTCGCCACATTGTAAAACAAAATTTCTGGATCCAGTCACCACATAGTGAAACAGAATTTCTGGATCCAGTCACCACATTGAAAAACAAAATTTCTGGATCCAGTTCCCACTTTCTGAAACAAAATTTCTGGATCCAGTTGTCACATTGTTAAACAAAATCTCTGGATCTAGTCACCTCATTGTAAAAAAAAAAAAATTTCTGGATCAAGTTGCCGCATTGTAAAACAAAATTTCTGGATCCAGTCACCATATTGTAAAAAAAAATTTCTAGATCAAGTTGACACTTTGTAAAACAAAATTTCTGGATCCATTTGCCTCATTGTAAAACAAAATTTCTGGATCAAGTTGCCACATTGTAAAAACAAAATTTCTGGATCCAGTCACCAGATTGTAAAAAAAAATTTCTGGATCAAGTTGCCGCATTGTAAAACAAAATTTCTGGATCCAGTCCCCATATTGTAAAACAAAATTTCTAGATCAAGTTGACACTTTGTAAAACAAAATTTCTGGATCCATTTGCCACATTGAAAAATAAAATTTCTGGATCCAGTCACCACAAAATGAAACAGAATTTCTGGATCCAGTCACCACATTATAAAACAAAATTTCTGTATCCAGTCACCACATTGTAAAACAAAATTTCTAGATCCAGTCACCACATAGTGAAACAGAATTTCTGGATCCAGTCACCACATTGAAAAACAAAATTTCTGGATCCAGTTCCCACTTTCTGAAACAAAATTTCTGGATCCAGTTGTCACATTGTAAAACAAAATTTCTGGATCTAGTCACCTCATTGTAAAAAAAAATTTCTGGATCCAGTTGTCACATTGTTAAACAAAATTTCTGGATCCAGTCACCACACTGTAAAACAAAATTTCTGGATCCAGTCACCTCATTGTTAAACAAAATTTCTGGATCCAGTTGTCACATTGTTAAACAAAATTTCTGGATCCAGTCACCACACTGTAAAACAAAATTTCTGGATCCAGTTGTCACATTGTGAAACAAAATTTCTGGATCCAGTTGTCACATTGTTAAACAAAATTTCTGGATCCAGTCACCACACTGTAAAACAAAATTTCTGAATCCAGTTGTCACATTGTAAAACAAAATTTCTGGATCCAGTTGTCACATTGTTAAACAAAATTTCTGGATCCAGTCACCACACTGTAAAACAAAATTTCTGGATCCAGTTGTCACATTGTAAAACAAAATTTCTGGATCCAGTTGTCACATTGTTAAACAAAATTTCTGGATCCAGTCACCACACTGTAAAACAAAATTTCTGGATCTAGTTGTCACATTGTTAAACAAAATTTCTGGATCCAGTCACCACACTGTAAAACAAAATTTCTGGATCCAGTCACCACACTGTAAAACAAAATTTCTGGATCTAGTTGTCACATTGTTAAACAAAATTTCTGGATCCAGTCACCACACTGTAAAACAAAATTTCTGGATCCAGTTGTCACATTGTGAAACAAAATTTCTGGATCCAGTTGTCACATTGTTAAACAAAATTTCTGGATCCAGTCACCACACTGTAAAACAAAATTTCTGGACTTAGTTGTCACATTGTTAAACAAAATTTCTGGATCCAGTTTCCACATTGTAAAACAAAATTTCTGGATCCAGTTGTCACATTGTTAAACAAAATTTCTGGATCCAGTCACCACACTGTAAAACAAAATTTCTGGACTTAGTTGTCACATTGTTAAACAAAATTTCTGGATCCAGTTTCCACATTGTAAAACAAAATTTCTGGATCCAGTTGTCACATTGTTAAACAAAATTTCTGGATCCAGTCACCACATTGAAAAACAAATTTCTGGATCCAGTTCCCACTTTCTGAAACAAAATTTCTGGATCCAGTTGTCACATTGTTAAACAAAATTTCTGGATCCAGTTGTCACATTGTTAAACAAAATTTCTGGATCCAGTTGTCACATTGTTAAACAAAATTTCTGGATCCAGTTGTCACATTGTTAAACAGAATTTCTGGATCCAGTCACCACATTATAAAAAAAATTTCTGGATCCAGTTCCCACTTTCTGAAACAAAATTACTGGATCCAGTTGCAACATTGTTAAACAAAATTTCTGGATCCAGTCACCACACTGTAAAACAAAATTTCTGGATCCAGTTGCCACATTGTAAAACAAAATTTTTGGATCAAGTCGCCACATGATAAAACAAAATTTTTGGATCCAGTTGCCACATTGTAAAACAAAATTTCTGGATCAAGTTGCCACATTGTAAAACAAAATTTTTGGAAGCAGTTGCCACTCTGTGAAACAAAATTTCTGGATCAAATTGCCACATTGTGAAACAAAATTTCTGGATCCAGTCACCACATTGTAAAACAAAATTTCTGGATCCAGTTACATCATTGTAAAAGAAAATTTCTGGATCAAGTTGCCGCATTGTAAAACAAAATTTCTGGATCGAGTCACTAAATTGTAAAACAAAATTTCTAGATCAAGTTGACACTTTGTAAAACAAAATTTCTGGATCCTTTTGCCACATTGTAAAACAAAATTTCTGGATCAAGTTGCCGCATTGTAAAACAAAATTTCTGGATCGAGTCACTAAATTGTAAAACAAAATTTCTAGATCAAGTTGACACTTTGTAAAACAAAATTTCTGGATCCTTTTGCCACATTGTAAAACAAAATTTCTGGATCAAGTTGCCACATTGTAAAAACAAAATTTCTGGATCCAGTCACCAGATTGTAAAAAAAAATTTCTGGATCAAGTTGCCGCATTGTAAAACAAAATTTCTGGATCCAGTCCCCATATTGTAAAACAAAATTTCTAGATCAAGTTGACACTTTGTAAAACAAAATTTCTGGATCCATTTGCCACATTGAAAAATAAAATTTCTGGATCCAGTCACCACAAAATGAAACAGAATTTCTGGATCCAGTCACCACATTATAAAACAAAATTTCTGTATCCAGTCACCACATTGTAAAACAAAATTTCTAGATCCAGTCACCACATAGTGAAACAGAATTTCTGGATCCAGTCACCACATTGAAAAACAAAATTTCTGGATCCAGTTCCCACTTTCTGAAACAAAATTTCTGGATCCAGTTGTCACATTGTAAAACAAAATTTCTGGATCTAGTCACCTCATTGTAAAAAAAAATTTCTGGATCCAGTTGTCACATTGTTAAACAAAATTTCTGGATCCAGTCACCACACTGTAAAACAAAATTTCTGGATCCAGTCACCTCATTGTTAAACAAAATTTCTGGATCCAGTTGTCACATTGTTAAACAAAATTTCTGGATCCAGTCACCACACTGTAAAACAAAATTTCTGGATCCAGTTGTCACATTGTGAAACAAAATTTCTGGATCCAGTTGTCACATTGTTAAACAAAATTTCTGGATCCAGTCACCACACTGTAAAACAAAATTTCTGAATCCAGTTGTCACATTGTAAAACAAAATTTCTGGATCCAGTTGTCACATTGTTAAACAAAATTTCTGGATCCAGTCACCACATAGTGAAACAGAAATTCTGGATCCAGTCACCACATTGAAAAACAAAATTTCTGGATCCAGTCACCACATTGTAAAAAAAAAATTTCTGGATCAAGTTGCCGCATTGTAAAACAAAATTTCTGGATCCAGTCCCCATATTGTAAAAGAAAATTTCTAGATCAAGTTGAAACTTTGTAAAACAAAATTTCTGGATCCATTTGCCACATTGTACAACAAAATTTCTGGATCAAGTTGCCACATTGTGAAACAAAATTTCTGGATCCAGTCACCACATTGTAAAACAAAATTTCTGAATCCAGTTGCCACATTGTAAAACAACATTTCTGGATCAAGTTGCCGCATTGTAAAAACAAAATTTCTGGATCCAGTCACCATAATGTAAAACAAAATTTCTAGATCTAGTTGACACTTTGTAAAACAAAATTTCTGGATTTATTTACCAAATTGTAAAACAAAATTTCTGGATCCAGTCGCCACATTGTAAAACAAAATTTCTGGATCCAGTCACCACATAGTGAAACAGAATTTCTGGATCCAGTCACCACATTGAAAAACAAAATTTCTGGATCCAGTTCCCACTTTCTGAAACAAAATTTCTGGATCCAGTCACCACATTGTAAAACAAATTTCTGCATCCAGTCACCTCATTGTAAAAACAAAATTTCTGGATCAAGTTGCCACATTGTAAAACAAAATTTCTGGATCCAGTCACCATATTGTTAAACAAAATATCTAGATCAAGTTGACACTTTGTAAAACAAAATTTCTGGATCCATTTCCCCTATGTAAAACAAAATTTCTGGATCCATTTGCCACATTGTAAAACAAAATTTCTGGATCCAGTTTCCACATTGTAAAACAAAATTTCTGGATCAAGTTGCCACATTGTGAAACAAAATTTCTGGATCCAGTCACCACATTGTAAAAAAAAAATTCTGGATCAAGTTGCCACATTGTACAAACACAATTTCTGGATCCAGTCCTCATATTGTAAAACAAAATTTCTAGATCAAGTTGACACTTTGTAAAACAAAATTTCTGGATCCATTTGCCACATTGTACAACCAAAATTTCTGGATCAAGTTGCCACATTGTGAAACAAAATTTCTGGATCCAGTCACCACATTGTAAAACAAAATTTCTGAATCCAGTTGCCACATTGTAAAACAAAATTCTGGATCAAGTTGCCGCATTGTAAAAACAAAATTTCTGGATCCAGTCACCATATTGTAAAACAAAATTTCTAGATCTAGTTGACACTTTGTAAAACAAAATTTCTGGATTTATTTACCAAATTGTAAAACAAAATTTCTGGATCCAGTCGCCACATTGTAAAACAAAATTTCTGGATCCAGTCACCACATAGTGAAACAGAATTTCTGGATCCAGTCACCACATTGAAAAACAAAATTTCTGGATCCAGTTCCCACTTTCTGAAACAAAATTTCTGGATCCAGTTGTCACATTGTTAAACAAAATCTCTGGATCTAGTCACCTCATTGTAAAAAAAAAAAAATTTCTGGATCAAGTTGCCGCATTGTAAAACAAAATTTCTGGATCCAGTCACCATATTGTAAAAAAAAATTTCTAGATCAAGTTGACACTTTGTAAAACAAAATTTCTGGATCCATTTGCCTCATTGTAAAACAAAATTTCTGGATCAAGTTTGCCACATTGTAAAAACAAAATTTCTGGAGCCAGTCACCAGATTGTAAAAAAAAAATTTCTGGATCAAGTTGCCGCATTGTAAAACAAAATTTCTGGATCCAGTCCCCATATTGTAAAACAAAATTTCTAGATCAAGTTGACACTTTGTAAAACAAAATTTCTGGATCCATTTGCCACATTGAAAAATAAAATTTCTGGATCCAGTCACCACAAAATGAAACAGAATTTCTGGATCCAGTCACCACATTATAAAACAAAATTTCTGTATCCAGTCACCACATTGTAAAACAAAATTTCTAGATCCAGTCACCACATAGTGAAACAGAATTTCTGGATCCAGTCACCACATTGAAAAACAAAATTTCTGGATCCAGTTCCCACTTTCTGAAACAAAATTTCTGGATCCAGTTGTCACATTGTAAAACAAATTTCTGGATCTAGTCACCTCATTGTAAAAAAAAATTTCTGGATCCAGTTGTCAACATTGTTAAACAAAATTTCTGGATCCAGTTCACCACACTGTAAACAAAATTTTCTGGATCCAGTCACCTCATTGTTAAACAAAATTTCTGGATCCAGTTGTCACATTGTTTAAACAAAATTTCTGGATCCAGTCACCACACTGTAAAAACAAAATTTCTGGATCCAGTTGTCACATTTGTGAAACAAATTTCTGGATCCAGTTGTCACATGTTAAACAAAATTTCTGGATCCAGTCCACCACACTGTAAAACAAAAGTTCTGAATCCAGTTGTCACATTGTAAAACAAAATTCTGGATCCAGTTGTCACATTGTTAAACAAAATTTCTGGATCCAGTCACCACACTGTAAAACAAAATTTCTGGATCCAGTTGTCACATTGTCAAAACAAAATTTCTGGATCCAGTTGTCACATTGTTAAACAAAATTTCTGGATCCAGTCACCACACTGTAAAACAAAATTTCTGGATCTAGTTGTCACATTGTTAAACAAAATTTCTGGATCCAGGTCACCACACTGTAAAAACAAAATTTCTGGATCCAGTCACCACACTGTAAAACAAAATTTCTGGATCTAGTTGTCACATTGTTAAACAAAATTTCTGGATCCAGTCACCACACTGTAAAACAAAATTTCTGGATCCAGTTTGTCACATTGTGAAACAAAATTTCTGGATCCAGTTGTCACATTGTTAAACAAAATTTCTGGATCCCGTCACCACACTGTAAACAAAATTTCTGGACTTAGTTGTCACATTGTTAAACAAAATTTCTGGATCCAGTTTCCCACATTGTAAAACAAAATTTCTGGATCCAGTTGTCACATTGTTAAACAAAATTTCTGGATCCATCACCACACTGTAAAAACAAATTCTGGACTTAGTTGTCACATTGTTAAACAAATTTCTGGATCCAGTTTCCACATTGTAAAACAAAATTTCTGGATCCAGTTGTCACATTGTTAAACACAAATTTCTGGATCCAGTCACCACATTGAAAACAAATTTCTGGATCCAGTTCCCACTTTCTGAAACAAAATTTCTGGATCCAGTGTCACATTGTTAAACAAAATTTCTGGATCCAGTTGTCACATTGTTAACAAATTTCTGGATCCAGTTGTCACATTGTTAAACAAAATTTCTGGATCCAGTTTGTCACATTGTTAAACAGAATTTCTGGATCCAGTCAACCATTATAAAAAAATTTCTGGATCCAGTTTCCCACTTTCTGAAACAAATTACTGGATCCAGTTGTCACATTGTTAAACAAAATTTCTGGATCTAGTCACCTCATTGTAAAAAAAAATTTCTGGATCCAGTTGTCACATTGTTAAACAAATTTCTGGATCCAGTCACCACACTGTAAAACAAATTTCTGGATCCAGTCACCTCATTGTAAACAAAATTTCTGGATCCAGTTGTCACATTGTTAAACAAAATTTCTGTCCAGTCACCACACTGTAAAACAAAATTTCTGGATCCATTGCCACATTGTAAAACAAAATTTTTGGATCAAGTCCCCACATGATAAAACAAAATTTCTGGATCCAGTTGCCACTTTGTAAACAAATTTCTGGATCAAGTTGCCACATTGTGAAACAAAATTTCTGGATCCAGTCACCACATTGTAAAACAAAATTTCTGGATCCACTTGCCACATTGTAAAACAAAATTTCTGGATCAAGTTGCCGCATTGTAAAAACAATTTCTGGATCCAGTCCACTATTGTATAACAAAATTTTCTAGATCTAGTTGACACTTATAAAACAAATTTCTGGATTCATTTCCCACTTACTAAAACAAAATTTCTGGATCCAGTCGCCACACTGTAAAACAAAATTTCTGGATCCGTCACCACATAGTGAAACAGAATTTCTGGATCCAGTCACCTCATTGTTAAACAAAATTTCTGGATCCAGTTGTCACATTGTTAAACAAAATTTCTGGATCCAGTCACCACACTGTAAAACAAAATTTCTGGATCCAGTCACCTCATTGTTAAACAAATTTCTGGATCCAGTGTCACATTGTTAAACAAAATTTCTGGATCCAGTCACCACACTGTAAAACAAAATTTCTGGATCCAGTTGTCACATTGTGAAACAAAATTTCTGGATCCAGTTGTCACATTATTAAACAAAATTTCTGGATCCAGTCACCACGTAAAACAAATTTCTGAATCCAGTTGTCACATTGTAAAACAAAATTTCTGGATCCAGTTGCACATTGTTAAACAAAATTTCTGGATCCAGTCACCACACTGTAAAACAAAATTTCTGGATCCAGTTGTCACATTGTAAACAAAATTCTGGATCCAGTTGTCACATTGTTAAACAAAATTTCTGGATCCAGTCACCACACTGTAAAACAAAATTTCTGGATCTAGTTGTCACATTGTTAAACAAAATTTCTGGATCCAGTCACCACACTGTAAACAAAATTTCTGGATCCAGTCCACCACACTGTAAAACAAATTCTGGATCTAGTTGTCACATTGTTAAACAAAATTTCTGGATCCAGTCACCACACTGTAAAACAAAATTTCTGGATCCAGTTGTCACATTGTGAAACAAAATTTCTGGATCCAGTTTCACATTGTTAACAAATTTCTGGATCCGTCACCACACTGTAAAACAAAATTTCTGGACTTAGTTGTCACATTGTTAAACAAAATTTCTGGATCCAGTTTTCCACATTGTAAAACAAAATTTCTGGATCCAGTTGTCACATTGTTAAACAAAATTTCTGGATCCAGTCACCACACTGTAAAACAAAATTTCTGGACTTAGTTGTCCACATTGTTAAACAAAATTTGGATCCAGTTTCCACATTGTAAAACAAAATTTCTGGATCCAGTTGTCACTTGTTAAACAAAATTTCTGGATCCAGTCACCACATTGAAAAACAAAATTTCTGGATCCAGTTCCCACTTCTGAAACAAAATTTCTGGATCCAGTTGTCACATTGTTAAACAAAATTTCTGGATCCAGTTGTCACATTGTTAAACAAAATTTCTGGATCCAGTTGTCACATTGTTAAACAAAATTCTGGATCCAGTTGTCACATTGTTAAACAGAATTTCTGGATCCAGTCACCACATTATAAAAAAAAATTTCTGGATCCAGTTCCCACTTTCTGAAACAAAATTACTGGATCCAGTTTCACATTGTTAAACAAATTTCTGGATCTAGTCACCTCATTGTAAAAAAAATTTGGATCCAGTTGTCACATTGTTAAACAAAATTTCTGGATCCAGTCACCACACTGTAAACCAAAATTTCTGGATCCAGTCACCTCATTGTTAAACAAAATTTCTGGATCCAGTTGTCACATTGTTAAACAAAATTTCTGGATCCAGTCACCACACTGTAAAACAAAATTTCTGGATCCAGTTGCCACATTGTAAAACAAAATTTTTGGATCAGTCGCCACATGATAACAAAATTTCTGGATCCAGTTGCCACTTTGTAAAACAAAATTTCTGGATCAAGTTGCCACATTGTGAAACAAAATTTCTGGATCCGTCACCACATTGTAAAACAAAATTTCTGGATCACTTGCCACATTGTAAAACAAAATTTCTGGATCAAGTTGCCGCATTGTAAAAACAAAATTTCTGGATCCAGTCCACATATTGTATAACAAAATTTCTAGATCTAGTGACACTTTATAAAAACAAAATTTCTGGATTCATTCCCACTTTCTAAAACAAAATTTCTGGATCCAGTCGCCACACTGTAAAACACAAATTTCTGGATCCAGTCACCACATAGTGAAACAGAATTTCTGAATCCAGTCACCACATTGAAAAACAAAATTTCTGGATCCAGTTCCCACTTTCTGAACAAAATTACTGGATCCAGTTGCCACATTGTTAAACAAAATTTCTGGATCCAGTCCCCACACTGTAAAACAAAATTTCTGGATCAAGTTGCCACATTGTAAAACAAAATTTCTGGATCAAGTCGCACATTGTAAAACACAATTTCTGATTCCAGTTGCCACATTGTAAAACAAAAATTCTGGATCAGTTGCCACATTGTAAAACAAAATTTTTGAAAGCAGTTGCCACTTTGTGAAACAAAATTTCTGGATCAAATTGCCACATTGTGAAACAAAATTTCTGGATCCAGTCACCACATTGTAAAACAAAATTTCTGGATCCAGTCACCTCATTGTAAAAACAAATTTCTGGATCAAGTTGCCGCATTGTAAAACAAATTTCTGGATCCAGTCCCCATATTGTAAAACAAAATTTCTAGATCTAGTTGACACTTTGTAAAACAAAATTTCTGGATCCTTTTGCCACATTGTAAACACAAAATTTCTGGATCCAGTTTCCACATTGTAAACAAAATTTCTGGATCAAGTTGCCACATTGTGAAACAAAATTTCTGGATCCAGTCACCACAATGTAAAAAAAATTTCTGGATCAAGTTGCCGCATTGTAAAACAAAATTTCTGGATCTAGTCCCCATATTGTAAACAAAATTTCTAGATCAAGGTGACACTTTGTAAAACAAAATTTCTGGATCCATTTGCCACATTGTAAAACAAAATTTCTGGATCCAGTTTCCACATGTAAAACACAATTTCGGATCAAGTTGCCACATTGAAACAGAATTTCTGGATCCAGTCACCACATTGTAAAAAAAAATTTCTGGATCCAGTCCACATATTTAAAACAAAATTTCTAGATCAAGTTGACACTTTGTAAAAACAATTTCTGGATCCATTTGCCACATTGTAAAACAAAATTTCTGGATCAAGTTGCCACAGTGTGAAACAAAATTTCTGGATCCAGTCGCCACATTGTAACACAAAATTTGGATCAAGTTGCCGCATTGTAAAAACAAATTTCTGGATCCAGTCGCCAGATTGTAAAACGAAATTTCTGGATCCAGTCAACCACATAGTGAAACAGAAATTCTGGATCCAGTCACCACATTGAAAAACAAAATTTCTAGATCCAGTTCCCACTTTCTGAAACAAAATTTCTGGATCTAGTTGTCACATTGTTAAACACAAATTTCTGGATCCAGTCACCACATAGTGAAACAGAAATTCTGGATCCAGTCACCACATTGAAAACAAAATTTCTGGATCCAGTCACCACATTGTAAAAAAAAATTTCTGGATCAAGTTGCCGCATTGTAAAAACAAAAATTTCTGGATCCAGTCCCCATATTGTAAAAGAAAATTTCTAGATCAAGTTGAAATTTGTAAAACAAAATTTCTGGATCCATTTGCCACATTGTACAACAAAATTCTGGATCAAGTTGCCACATTGTGAACAAAATTTCTGGATCCAGTCACCACATTGTAAAACAAAATTTTCTGAATCCCGTTGCCACATTGTAAAAACAACATTTCTGGATCAGTTGCCGCATGTAAAAACAAAATTTCTGGATCCAGTCACCATAAGTAAAACAAATTTCTAGATCTAGTTGACACTTGTAAAACAAAATTTCTGGATTTATTTACCAAATTGTAAAACAAAATTCTGGATCCAGTCGCCACATTGTAAAACAAACTGGATCCAGTCACACATAGTGAAACAGAATTTCTGGATCAGTCACCACATGAAAAACAAAATTTCTGGATCCAGTTCCCACTTTCTGAAACAAAATTTCTGGATCAGTTGTCACATTGTTAAAACAAAATCTCTGGAATCTAGTCACCTCATTGTAAAAAAAAACAAAATTTCTGGATCAAGTTGCCACATTGGAAACAAATTTTTGGAAGCAGTTGCCACTCTGTGAAACAAAATTTCTGGATCAAATTGCCACATTGTGAAACAAAATTTCTGGATCCAGTCACCACATTGTAAACAAAATTTCTGCATCCAGTCACCTCATTGTAAAAACAAATTTCTGGATCAAGTTGCCACATTGTAAAACAAATTTCTGGATCCAGTCACCATATTGTTAAACAAAATATCTAGATCAAGTTGACACTTTGTAAACAAAATTTCTGGATCCATTCCCTATGTAAACAAAATTTCTGGATCCATTTGCCACATGTAAAACAAAATTTCTGGGATCCAGTTTCCACATTGTAAAACAAAATTTCGGATCAAGTTGCCACATTGTGAAACAAAATTTCTGGATCCAGTCACCACATTGTAAAAAAAAATTCTGGATCAAGTTGCCACATTGTAAAACAAAATTTCTGGATCCAGTCCTCATATTGTAAACAAAATTTCTAGATCAAGTTGACACTTTGTAAAACAAAATTTCTGGATCCATTTGCCACATTGTACAACAAATTTCTGGATCAAGTTGCCACATTGTGAAACAAAATTTCTGGATCCAGTCACCACATTGTAAAACAAAATTTCTGAATCCGTTGCCACATTGTAAAACAAAATTTCTGGATCAAGTTGCCGCATTAAAAACAAAATTTCTGGATCCAGTCACCATATTGTAAAACAAAATTTCTAGATCTAGTTGACACTTTGTAAAACAAAATTTCTGGATTTATTTACCAATTGTAAAACAAAATTTCTGGATCCAGTCGCCACATTGTAAAACAAAATTTCGGATCCCGTCACCACATAGTGAAACGAATTTCTGGATCCAGTCACCACATTGAAAAAACAAAATTTCTGGATCCAGTTCCCACTTTCTGAAACAAATTTCTGGATCCAGTTGTCACATTGTTAAACAAAATCTCTGGATCTAGTCACTCATTGTAAAAAAAAAAAAATTTCTGGATCAAGTTGCCATTGTAAAACAAAATTTCTGGATCCAGTCACCATATTGTAAAAAAAATTTCTAGATCAAGTTGACACTTTGTAAACAAAAATTTTCTGGATCCATTTGCCTCATTGTAAAACAAAATTTCTGGATCAAGTTGCCACATTGTAAAAACAAAATTTCTGGATCCAGTCACCAGATTGTAAAAAAAAATTTCTGGATCAAGTTGCCGCATTGTAAAACAAAATTTCTGGATCCAGTCCCCATATTGTAAAACAAAATTTCTAGATCAGTTGACACTTTGTAAAACAAAATTTCTGGATCCATTTGCCATTGAAAAATAAAATTTCTGGATCCAGTCACCACAAAATGAAACAGAATTTCTGGATCCAGTCACCACATTATAAAAAATTTCTGTATCCAGTCACCACATTGTAAAACAAATTTCTAGATCCAGTCACCACATAGTGAAACAGAATTTCTGGATCCAGTCACCACATTGAAAAAAAAATTTCGGATCCAGTTCCCACTTTCTGAAACAAAATTCTGGATCCAGTTGTCACATTGTAAAACAAAATTTCGGATCTAGTCACCTCATTGTAAAAAAAATTTCTGGATCCAGTTGTCACATTGTTAACAAAATTTCTGGATCCAGTCACCACACTGTAAAACAAATTTCTGGATCCAGTCACCTCATTGTTGAAACAAAAATTTCTGATCTCAGTTGTCACCATTGTTCAACAAAATTTCTGGGATCAGTCACCACACTGTAAAACAAAATTTCTGAATCCAGTTGGTCAGCATTGTAAAACAAAAGTTCCTGGATCCAGTTGGTCACATGGTTAAACAAAATTGCTGGAGCCAGTCACCACAATGTGAAAACAGAAATTCCTGGATCCAGTCACCACATTGAAAAACAAAATTCTGGATCAAGTCAACACATTGGTAAAAAAAAAAATTTCTGGATCAATTGCCACATTGTAAAACAAAATTTCTGGATCCAGTCCCCATATTGTAAAAGAAAATTTCTAGATCAAGTTGAAACGTTGTAAAACAAAAATTTCTGGATCCATTTGCCACATTGTACACAAAATTTCTGGATCAAGTTGCCACATTGTGAAAACAAAATTTCTGGATCCAGTCACCACATGTAAAACAAAATTTCTGAATCCAGTTGCCACATTGTAAAACAACATTTCTGGATCAAGTTGCCGCATTGTAAAAACAAAATTTCTGGATCCAGTCACCATAATGTAAAACAAAATTTCTAGATCTAGTTGACACTTTGTAAAACAAAATTTCTGGATTTATTTACCAAATTGTAAAACAAAATTTCTGGATCCAGTCGCCACATTGTAAAACAAAATTTCTGGATCCAGTCACCACATAGTGAAACAGAATTTCTGGATCCAGTCACCACATTGAAAAACAAAATTTCTGGATCCAGTTCCCACTTTCTGAAACAAAATTTCTGGATCCAGTTGTCACATTGTTAAACAAAATCTCTGGATCTAGTCACCTCATTGTAAAAAAAAACAAAATTTCTGGATCAAGTTGCCACATTGGAAAACAAATTTTGGAAGCAGTTGCCACTCTGTGAAACAAATTTCTGGATCAAATTGCCACATTGTGAAACAAAATTTCTGGATCCAGTCACCACATTGTAAAACAAAATTTCTGCATCCAGTCACCTCATTGTAAAAACAAAATTTCTGGATCAAGTTGCCACATTGTAAAACAAAATTTCTGGATCCAGTCACCATATTGTTAAACAAAATATCTAGATCAAGTTGACACTTTGTAAAACAAAATTTCTGGATCCATTTCCCCTATGTAAAACAAAAATTTCTGGATCCATTTGCCACATTGTAAAACAAAATTTCTGGATCCAGTTTCCACATTGTAAAACAAAATTTCTGGATCAAGTTGCCACATTGTGAAACAAAATTTCTGGATCCAGTCACCACATTGTAAAAAAAAAATTCTGGATCAAGTTGCCACATTGTAAAACAAAATTTCTGGATCCAGTCCTCATATTGTAAAACAAAATTTCTAGATCAAGTTGACACTTTGTAAAACAAAATTTCTGGATCCATTTGCCACATTGTACAACAAAATTTCTGGATCAAGTTGCCACATTGTGAAACAAAATTTCTGGATCCAGTCACCACATTGTAAAACAAAATTTCTGAATCCAGTTGCCACATTGTAAAACAAAATGTCTGGATCAAGTTGCCGCATTGTAAAAACAAAATTTCTGGATCCAGTCACCATATTGTAAAACAAAATTTCTAGATCTAGTTGACACTTTGTAAACAAATTTCTGGATTTATTTACCAAATTGTAAAACAAAATTTCTGGATCCAGTCGCCACATTGTAAAACAAAATTTCTGGATCCAGTCACCACATAGTGAAACAGAATTTCTGGATCCAGTCACCACATTGAAAAACAAAATTTCTGGATCCAGTTCCCACTTTCTGAAACAAAATTTCTGGATCCAGTTGTCACATTGTTAAACAAAATCTCTGGATCTAGTCACCTCATTGTAAAAAAAAAAAATTTCTGGATCAAGTTGCCGCATTGTAAAACAAAATTTCTGGATCCAGTCACCATATTGTAAAAAAAAAATTTCTAGATCAAGTTGACACTTTGTAAAACAAAATTTCTGGATCCATTTGCCTCATTGTAAAACAAAATTTCTGGATCAAGTTGCCACATTGTAAAAACAAAATTTCTGGATCCAGTCACCAGATTGTAAAAAAAAATTTCTGGATCAAGTTGCCGCATTGTAAAACAAAATTTCTGGATCCAGTCCCCATATTGTAAAACAAAATTTCTAGATCAAGTTGACACTTTGTAAAACAAAATTTCTGGATCCATTTGCCACATTGAAAAATAAAATTTCTGGATCCAGTCACCACAAAATGAAACAGAATTTCTGGATCCAGTCACCACATTATAAAACAAAATTTCTGTATCCAGTCACCACATTGTAAAACAAAATTTCTAGATCCAGTCACCACATAGTGAAACAGAATTTCTGGATCCAGTCACCACATTGAAAAACAAAATTTCTGGATCCAGTTCCCACTTTCTGAAACAAAATTTCTGGATCCAGTTGTCACATTGTAAAACAAAATTTCTGGATCTAGTCACCTCATTGTAAAAAAAAATTTCTGGATCCAGTTGTCACATTGTTAAACAAAATTTCTGGATCCAGTCACCACACTGTAAAACAAAATTTCTGGATCCAGTCACCTCATTGTTAAACAAAATTTCTGGATCCAGTTGTCACATTGTTAAACAAAATTTCTGGATCCAGTCACCACACTGTAAAACAAAATTTCTGGATCCAGTTGTCACATTGTGAAACAAAATTTCTGGATCCAGTTGTCACATTGTTAAACAAAATTTCTGGATCCAGTCACCACACTGTAAAACAAAATTTCTGAATCCAGTTGTCACATTGTAAAACAAAATTTCTGGATCCAGTTGTCACATTGTTAAACAAAATTTCTGGATCCAGTCACCACACTGTAAAACAAAATTTCTGGATCCAGTTGTCACATTGTAAAACAAAATTCTGGATCCAGTTGTCACATTGTTAAACAAAATTTCTGGATCCAGTCACCACACTGTAAAACAAAATTTCTGGATCTAGTTGTCACATTGTTAAACAAAATTTCTGGATCCAGTCACCACACTGTAAAACAAAATTTCTGGATCCAGTCACCACACTGTAAAACAAAATTTCTGGATCTAGTTGTCACATTGTTAAACAAAATTTCTGGATCCAGTCACCACACTGTAAAACAAAATTTCTGGATCCAGTTGTCACATTGTGAAACAAAATTTCTGGATCCAGTTGTCACATTGTTAAACAAAATTTCTGGATCCAGTCACCACACTGTAAAACAAAATTTCTGGACTTAGTTGTCACATTGTTAAACAAAATTTCTGGATCCAGTTTCCACATTGTAAAACAAAATTTCTGGATCCAGTTGTCACATTGTTAAACAAAATTTCTGGATCCAGTCACCACACTGTAAAACAAAATTTCTGGACTTAGTTGTCACATTGTTAAACAAAATTTCTGGATCCAGTTTCCACATTGTAAAACAAAATTTCTGGATCCAGTTGTCACATTGTTAAACAAAATTTCTGGATCCAGTCACCACATTGAAAAACAAAATTTCTGGATCCAGTTCCCACTTTCTGAAACAAAATTTCTGGATCCAGTTGTCACATTGTTAAACAAAATTTCTGGATCCAGTTGTCACATTGTTAAACAAAATTTCTGGATCCAGTTGTCACATTGTTAAACAAAATTTCTGGATCCAGTTGTCACATTGTTAAACAGAATTTCTGGATCCAGTCACCACATTATAAAAAAAATTTCTGGATCCAGTTCCCACTTTCTGAAACAAAATTACTGGATCCAGTTGCAACATTGTTAAACAAAATTTCTGGATCCAGTCACCACACTGTAAAACAAAATTTCTGGATCCAGTTGCCACATTGTAAAACAAAATTTTTGGATCAAGTCGCCACATGATAAAACAAAATTTTTGGATCCAGTTGCCACATTGTAAAACAAAATTTCTGGATCAAGTTGCCACATTGTAAAACAAAATTTTTGGAAGCAGTTGCCACTCTGTGAAACAAAATTTCTGGATCAAATTGCCACATTGTGAAACAAAATTTCTGGATCCAGTCACCACATTGTAAAACAAAATTTCTGGATCCAGTTACATCATTGTAAAAGAAAATTTCTGGATCAAGTTGCCGCATTGTAAAACAAAATTTCTGGATCGAGTCACTAAATTGTAAAACAAAATTTCTAGATCAAGTTGACACTTTGTAAAACAAAATTTCTGGATCCTTTTGCCACATTGTAAAACAAAATTTCTGGATCAAGTTGCCGCATTGTAAAACAAAATTTCTGGATCGAGTCACTAAATTGTAAAACAAAATTTCTAGATCAAGTTGACACTTTGTAAAACAAAATTTCTGGATCCTTTTGCCACATTGTAAAACAAAATTTCTGGATCAAGTTGCCACATTGTAAAAACAAAATTTCTGGATCCAGTCACCAGATTGTAAAAAAAAATTTCTGGATCAAGTTGCCGCATTGTAAAACAAAATTTCTGGATCCAGTCCCCATATTGTAAAACAAAATTTCTAGATCAAGTTGACACTTTGTAAAACAAAATTTCTGGATCCATTTGCCACATTGAAAAATAAAATTTCTGGATCCAGTCACCACAAAATGAAACAGAATTTCTGGATCCAGTCACCACATTATAAAACAAAATTTCTGTATCCAGTCACCACATTGTAAAACAAAATTTCTAGATCCAGTCACCACATAGTGAAACAGAATTTCTGGATCCAGTCACCACATTGAAAAACAAAATTTCTGGATCCAGTTCCCACTTTCTGAAACAAAATTTCTGGATCCAGTTGTCACATTGTAAAACAAAATTTCTGGATCTAGTCACCTCATTGTAAAAAAAAATTTCTGGATCCAGTTGTCACATTGTTAAACAAAATTTCTGGATCCAGTCACCACACTGTAAAACAAAATTTCTGGATCCAGTCACCTCATTGTTAAACAAAATTTCTGGATCCAGTTGTCACATTGTTAAACAAAATTTCTGGATCCAGTCACCACACTGTAAAACAAAATTTCTGGATCCAGTTGTCACATTGTGAAACAAAATTTCTGGATCCAGTTGTCACATTGTTAAACAAAATTTCTGGATCCAGTCACCACACTGTAAAACAAAATTTCTGAATCCAGTTGTCACATTGTAAAACAAAATTTCTGGATCCAGTTGTCACATTGTTAAACAAAATTTCTGGATCCAGTCACCACATAGTGAAACAGAAATTCTGGATCCAGTCACCACATTGAAAAACAAAATTTCTGGATCCAGTCACCACATTGTAAAAAAAAAATTTCTGGATCAAGTTGCCGCATTGTAAAACAAAATTTCTGGATCCAGTCCCCATATTGTAAAAGAAAATTTCTAGATCAAGTTGAAACTTTGTAAAACAAAAATTTCTGGATCCATTTGCCACATTGTACAACAAAATTTCTGGATCAAGTTGCCACATTGTGAAACAAAATTTCTGGATCCAGTCACCACATTGTAAAACAAAATTTCTGAATCCAGTTGCCACATTGTAAAACAACATTTCTGGATCAAGTTGCCGCATTGTAAAAACAAAATTTCTGGATCCAGTCACCATAATGTAAAACAAAATTTCTAGATCTAGTTGACACTTTGTAAAACAAAATTTCTGGATTTATTTACCAAATTGTAAAACAAAATTTCTGGATCCAGTCGCCACATTGTAAAACAAAATTTCTGGATCCAGTCACCACATAGTGAAACAGAATTTCTGGATCCAGTCACCACATTGAAAAACAAAATTTCTGGATCCAGTTCCCACTTTCTGAAACAAAATTTCTGGATCCAGTCACCACATTGTAAAACAAAATTTCTGCATCCAGTCACCTCATTGTAAAAACAAAATTTCTGGATCAAGTTGCCACATTGTAAAACAAAATTTCTGGATCCAGTCACCATATTGTTAAACAAAATATCTAGATCAAGTTGACACTTTGTAAAACAAAATTTCTGGATCCATTTCCCCTATGTAAAACAAAATTTCTGGATCCATTTGCCACATTGTAAAACAAAATTTCTGGATCCAGTTTCCACATTGTAAAACAAAATTTCTGGATCAAGTTGCCACATTGTGAAACAAAATTTCTGGATCCAGTCACCACATTGTAAAAAAAAAATTCTGGATCAAGTTGCCACATTGTAAAACAAAATTTCTGGATCCAGTCCTCATATTGTAAAACAAAATTTCTAGATCAAGTTGACACTTTGTAAAACAAAATTTCTGGATCCATTTGCCACATTGTACAACAAAATTTCTGGATCAAGTTGCCACATTGTGAAACAAAATTTCTGGATCCAGTCACCACATTGTAAAACAAAATTTCTGAATCCAGTTGCCACATTGTAAAACAAAATTTCTGGATCAAGTTGCCGCATTGTAAAAACAAAATTTCTGGATCCAGTCACCATATTGTAAAACAAAATTTCTAGATCTAGTTGACACTTTGTAAAACAAAATTTCTGGATTTATTTACCAAATTGTAAAACAAAATTTCTGGATCCAGTCGCCACATTGTAAAACAAAATTTCTGGATCCAGTCACCACATAGTGAAACAGAATTTCTGGATCCAGTCACCACATTGAAAAACAAAATTTCTGGATCCAGTTCCCACTTTCTGAAACAAAATTTCTGGATCCAGTTGTCACATTGTTAAACAAAATCTCTGGATCTAGTCACCTCATTGTAAAAAAAAAAAATTTCTGGATCAAGTTGCCGCATTGTAAAACAAAATTTCTGGATCCAGTCACCATATTGTAAAAAAAAATTTCTAGATCAAGTTGACACTTTGTAAAACAAAATTTCTGGATCCATTTGCCTCATTGTAAAACAAAATTTCTGGATCAAGTTGCCACATTGTAAAAACAAAATTTCTGGATCCAGTCACCAGATTGTAAAAAAAAATTTCTGGATCAAGTTGCCGCATTGTAAAACAAAATTTCTGGATCCAGTCCCCATATTGTAAAACAAAATTTCTAGATCAAGTTGACACTTTGTAAAACAAAATTTCTGGATCCATTTGCCACATTGAAAAATAAAATTTCTGGATCCAGTCACCACAAAATGAAACAGAATTTCTGGATCCAGTCACCACATTATAAAACAAAATTTCTGTATCCAGTCACCACATTGTAAAACAAAATTTCTAGATCCAGTCACCACATAGTGAAACAGAATTTCTGGATCCAGTCACCACATTGAAAAACAAAATTTCTGGATCCAGTTCCCACTTTCTGAAACAAAATTTCTGGATCCAGTTGTCACATTGTAAAACAAAATTTCTGGATCTAGTCACCTCATTGTAAAAAAAAATTTCTGGATCCAGTTGTCACATTGTTAAACAAAATTTCTGGATCCAGTCACCACACTGTAAAACAAAATTTCTGGATCCAGTCACCTCATTGTTAAACAAAATTTCTGGATCCAGTTGTCACATTGTTAAACAAAATTTCTGGATCCAGTCACCACACTGTAAAACAAAATTTCTGGATCCAGTTGTCACATTGTGAAACAAAATTTCTGGATCCAGTTGTCACATTGTTAAACAAAATTTCTGGATCCAGTCACCACACTGTAAAACAAAATTTCTGAATCCAGTTGTCACATTGTAAAACAAAATTTCTGGATCCAGTTGTCACATTGTTAAACAAAATTTCTGGATCCAGTCACCACACTGTAAAACAAAATTTCTGGATCCAGTTGTCACATTGTAAAACAAAATTTCTGGATCCAGTTGTCACATTGTTAAACAAAATTTCTGGATCCAGTCACCACACTGTAAAACAAAATTTCTGGATCTAGTTGTCACATTGTTAAACAAAATTTCTGGATCCAGTCACCACACTGTAAAACAAAATTTCTGGATCCAGTCACCACACTGTAAAACAAAATTTCTGGATCTAGTTGTCACATTGTTAAACAAAATTTCTGGATCCAGTCACCACACTGTAAAACAAAATTTCTGGATCCAGTTGTCACATTGTGAAACAAAATTTCTGGATCCAGTTGTCACATTGTTAAACAAAATTTCTGGATCCAGTCACCACACTGTAAAACAAAATTTCTGGACTTAGTTGTCACATTGTTTAAACAAAATTTCTGGATCCAGTTTCCACATTGTAAAACAAAATTTCTGGATCCAGTTGTCACATTGTTAAACAAAATTTCTGGATCCAGTCACCACACTGTAAAACAAAATTTCTGGACTTAGTTGTCACATTGTTAAACAAAATTTCTGGATCCAGTTTCCACATTGTAAAACAAAATTTCTGGATCCAGTTGTCACATTGTTAAACAAAATTTCTGGATCCAGTCACCACATTGAAAAACAAAATTTCTGGATCCAGTTCCCACTTTCTGAAACAAAATTTCTGGATCCAGTTGTCACATTGTTAAACAAAATTTCTGGATCCAGTTGTCACATTGTTAAACAAAATTTCTGGATCCAGTTGTCACATTGTTAAACAAAATTTCTGGATCCAGTTGTCACATTGTTAAACAGAATTTCTGGATCCAGTCACCACATTATAAAAAAAATTTCTGGATCCAGTTCCCACTTTCTGAAACAAAATTACTGGATCCAGTTGCAACATTGTTAAACAAAATTTCTGGATCCAGTCACCACACTGTAAAACAAAATTTCTGGATCCAGTTGCCACATTGTAAAACAAAATTTTTGGATCAAGTCGCCACATGATAAAACAAAATTTTTGGATCCAGTTGCCACATTGTAAAACAAAATTTCTGGATCAAGTTGCCACATTGTAAAACAAAATTTTTGGAAGCAGTTGCCACTCTGTGAAACAAAATTTCTGGATCAAATTGCCACATTGTGAAACAAAATTTCTGGATCCAGTCACCACATTGTAAAACAAAATTTCTGGATCCAGTTACCTCATTGTAAAAGAAAATTTCTGGATCAAGTTGCCGCATTGTAAAACAAAATTTCTGGATCGAGTCACTAAATTGTAAAACAAAATTTCTAGATCAAGTTGACACTTTGTAAAACAAAATTTCTGGATCCTTTTGCCACATTGTAAAACAAAATTTCTGGATCAAGTTGCCGCATTGTAAAACAAAATTTCTGGATCGAGTCACTAAATTGTAAAACAAAATTTCTAGATCAAGTTGACACTTTGTAAAACAAAATTTCTGGATCCTTTTGCCACATTGTAAAACAAAATTTCTGGATCAAGTTGCCACATTGTAAAAACAAAATTTCTGGATCCAGTCACCAGATTGTAAAAAAAAATTTCTGGATCAAGTTGCCGCATTGTAAAACAAAATTTCTGGATCCAGTCCCCATATTGTAAAACAAAATTTCTAGATCAAGTTGACACTTTGTAAAACAAAATTTCTGGATCCATTTGCCACATTGAAAAATAAAATTTCTGGATCCAGTCACCACAAAATGAAACAGAATTTCTGGATCCAGTCACCACATTATAAAACAAAATTTCTGTATCCAGTCACCACATTGTAAAACAAAATTTCTAGATCCAGTCACCACATAGTGAAACAGAATTTCTGGATCCAGTCACCACATTGAAAAACAAAATTTCTGGATCCAGTTCCCACTTTCTGAAACAAAATTTCTGGATCCAGTTGTCACATTGTAAAACAAAATTTCTGGATCTAGTCACCTCATTGTAAAAAAAAATTTCTGGATCCAGTTGTCACATTGTTAAACAAAATTTCTGGATCCAGTCACCACACTGTAAAACAAAATTTCTGGATCCAGTCACCTCATTGTTAAACAAAATTTCTGGATCCAGTTGTCACATTGTTAAACAAAATTTCTGGATCCAGTCACCACACTGTAAAACAAAATTTCTGGATCCAGTTGTCACATTGTGAAACAAAATTTCTGGATCCAGTTGTCACATTGTTAAACAAAATTTCTGGATCCAGTCACCACACTGTAAAACAAAATTTCTGAATCCAGTTGTCACATTGTAAAACAAAATTTCTGGATCCAGTTGTCACATTGTTAAACAAAATTTCTGGATCCAGTCACCACACTGTAAAACAAAATTTCTGGATCCAGTTGTCACATTGTAAAACAAAATTTCTGGATCCAGTTGTCACATTGTTAAACAAAATTTCTGGATCCAGTCACCACACTGTAAAACAAAATTTCTGGATCTAGTTGTCACATTGTTAAACAAAATTTCTGGATCCAGTCACCACACTGTAAAACAAAATTTCTGGATCCAGTCACCACACTGTAAAACAAAATTTCTGGATCTAGTTGTCACATTGTTAAACAAAATTTCTGGATCCAGTCACCACACTGTAAAACAAAATTTCTGGATCCAGTTGTCACATTGTGAAACAAAATTTCTGGATCCAGTTGTCACATTGTTAAACAAAATTTCTGGATCCAGTCACCACACTGTAAAACAAAATTTCTGGACTTAGTTGTCACATTGTTAAACAAAATTTCTGGATCCAGTTTCCACATTGTAAAACAAAATTTCTGGATCCAGTTGTCACATTGTTAAACAAAATTTCTGGATCCAGTCACCACACTGTAAAACAAAATTTCTGGACTTAGTTGTCACATTGTTAAACAAAATTTCTGGATCCAGTTTCCACATTGTAAAACAAAATTTCTGGATCCAGTTGTCACATTGTTAAACAAAATTTCTGGATCCAGTCACCACATTGAAAAACAAAATTTCTGGATCCAGTTCCCACTTTCTGAAACAAAATTTCTGGATCCAGTTGTCACATTGTTAAACAAAATTTCTGGATCCAGTTGTCACATTGTTAAACAAAATTTCTGGATCCAGTTGTCACATTGTTAAACAAAATTTCTGGATCCAGTTGTCACATTGTTAAACAGAATTTCTGGATCCAGTCACCACATTATAAAAAAAATTTCTGGATCCAGTTCCCACTTTCTGAAACAAAATTACTGGATCCAGTTGCAACATTGTTAAACAAAATTTCTGGATCCAGTCACCACACTGTAAAACAAAATTTCTGGATCCAGTTGCCACATTGTAAAACAAAATTTTTGGATCAAGTCGCCACATGATAAAACAAAATTTTTGGATCCAGTTGCCACATTGTAAAACAAAATTTCTGGATCAAGTTGCCACATTGTAAAACAAAATTTTTGGAAGCAGTTGCCACTCTGTGAAACAAAATTTCTGGATCAAATTGCCACATTGTGAAACAAAATTTCTGGATCCAGTCACCACATTGTAAAACAAAATTTCTGGATCCAGTTACCTCATTGTAAAAGAAAATTTCTGGATCAAGTTGCCGCATTGTAAAACAAAATTTCTGGATCGAGTCACTAAATTGTAAAACAAAATTTCTAGATCAAGTTGACACTTTGTAAAACAAAATTTCTGGATCCTTTTGCCACATTGTAAAACAAAATTTCTGGATCAAGTTGCCGCATTGTAAAACAAAATTTCTGGATCGAGTCACTAAATTGTAAAACAAAATTTCTAGATCAAGTTGACACTTTGTAAAACAAAATTTCTGGATCCTTTTGCCACATTGTAAAACAAAATTTCTGGATCAAGTTGCCACATTGTAAAAACAAAATTTCTGGATCCAGTCACCAGATTGTAAAAAAAAATTTCTGGATCAAGTTGCCGCATTGTAAAACAAAATTTCTGGATCCAGTCCCCATATTGTAAAACAAAATTTCTAGATCAAGTTGACACTTTGTAAAACAAAATTTCTGGATCCATTTGCCACATTGAAAAATAAAATTTCTGGATCCAGTCACCACAAAATGAAACAGAATTTCTGGATCCAGTCACCACATTATAAAACAAAATTTCTGTATCCAGTCACCACATTGTAAAACAAAATTTCTAGATCCAGTCACCACATAGTGAAACAGAATTTCTGGATCCAGTCACCACATTGAAAAACAAAATTTCTGGATCCAGTTCCCACTTTCTGAAACAAAATTTCTGGATCCAGTTGTCACATTGTAAAACAAAATTTCTGGATCTAGTCACCTCATTGTAAAAAAAAATTTCTGGATCCAGTTGTCACATTGTTAAACAAAATTTCTGGATCCAGTCACCACACTGTAAAACAAAATTTCTGGATCCAGTCACCTCATTGTTAAACAAAATTTCTGGATCCAGTTGTCACATTGTTAAACAAAATTTCTGGATCCAGTCACCACACTGTAAAACAAAATTTCTGGATCCAGTTGTCACATTGTGAAACAAAATTTCTGGATCCAGTTGTCACATTGTTAAACAAAATTTCTGGATCCAGTCACCACACTGTAAAACAAAATTTCTGAATCCAGTTGTCACATTGTAAAACAAAATTTCTGGATCCAGTTGTCACATTGTTAAACAAAATTTCTGGATCCAGTCACCACATAGTGAAACAGAAATTCTGGATCCAGTCACCACATTGAAAAACAAAATTTCTGGATCCAGTCACCACATTGTAAAAAAAAAATTTCTGGATCAAGTTGCCGCATTGTAAAACAAAATTTCTGGATCCAGTCCCCATATTGTAAAAGAAAATTTCTAGATCAAGTTGAAACTTTGTAAAACAAAATTTCTGGATCCATTTGCCACATTGTACAACAAAATTTCTGGATCAAGTTGCCACATTGTGAAACAAAATTTCTGGATCCAGTCACCACATTGTAAAACAAAATTTCTGAATCCAGTTGCCACATTGTAAAACAACATTTCTGGATCAAGTTGCCGCATTGTAAAAACAAAATTTCTGGATCCAGTCACCATAATGTAAAACAAAATTTCTAGATCTAGTTGACACTTTGTAAAACAAAATTTCTGGATTTATTTACCAAATTGTAAAACAAAATTTCTGGATCCAGTCGCCACATTGTAAAACAAAATTTCTGGATCCAGTCACCACATAGTGAAACAGAATTTCTGGATCCAGTCACCACATTGAAAAACAAAATTTCTGGATCCAGTTCCCACTTTCTGAAACAAAATTTCTGGATCCAGTTGTCACATTGTTAAACAAAATCTCTGGATCTAGTCACCTCATTGTAAAAAAAACAAAATTTCTGGATCAAGTTGCCACATTGGAAAACAAAATTTTTGGAAGCAGTTGCCACTCTGTGAAACAAAATTTCTGGATCAAATTGCCACATTGTGAAACAAAATTTCTGGATCCAGTCACCACATTGTAAAACAAAATTTCTGCATCCAGTCACCTCATTGTAAAAACAAAATTTCTGGATCAAGTTGCCACATTGTAAAACAAAATTTCTGGATCCAGTCACCATATTGTTAAACAAAATATCTAGATCAAGTTGACACTTTGTAAAACAAAATTTCTGGATCCATTTCCCCTATGTAAAACAAAATTTCTGGATCCATTTGCCACATTGTAAAACAAAATTTCTGGATCCAGTTTCCACATTGTAAAACAAAATTTCTGGATCAAGTTGCCACATTGTGAAACAAAATTTCTGGATCCAGTCACCACATTGTAAAAAAAAAATTCTGGATCAAGTTGCCACATTGTAAAACAAAATTTCTGGATCCAGTCCTCATATTGTAAAACAAAATTTCTAGATCAAGTTGACACTTTGTAAAACAAAATTTCTGGATCCATTTGCCACATTGTACAACAAAATTTCTGGATCAAGTTGCCACATTGTGAAACAAAATTTCTGGATCCAGTCACCACATTGTAAAACAAAATTTCTGAATCCAGTTGCCACATTGTAAAACAAAATTTCTGGATCAAGTTGCCGCATTGTAAAAACAAAATTTCTGGATCCAGTCACCATATTGTAAAACAAAATTTCTAGATCTAGTTGACACTTTGTAAAACAAAATTTCTGGATTTATTTACCAAATTGTAAAACAAAATTTCTGGATCCAGTCGCCACATTGTAAAACAAAATTTCTGGATCCAGTCACCACATAGTGAAACAGAATTTCTGGATCCAGTCACCACATTGAAAAACAAAATTTCTGGATCCAGTTCCCACTTTCTGAAACAAAATTTCTGGATCCAGTTGTCACATTGTTAAACAAAATCTCTGGATCTAGTCACCTCATTGTAAAAAAAAAAAATTTCTGGATCAAGTTGCCGCATTGTAAAACAAAATTTCTGGATCCAGTCACCATATTGTAAAAAAAAATTTCTAGATCAAGTTGACACTTTGTAAAACAAAATTTCTGGATCCATTTGCCTCATTGTAAAACAAAATTTCTGGATCAAGTTGCCACATTGTAAAAACAAAATTTCTGGATCCAGTCACCAGATTGTAAAAAAAAATTTCTGGATCAAGTTGCCGCATTGTAAAACAAAATTTCTGGATCCAGTCCCCATATTGTAAAACAAAATTTCTAGATCAAGTTGACACTTTGTAAAACAAAATTTCTGGATCCATTTGCCACATTGAAAAATAAAATTTCTGGATCCAGTCACCACAAAATGAAACAGAATTTCTGGATCCAGTCACCACATTATAAAACAAAATTTCTGTATCCAGTCACCACATTGTAAAACAAAATTTCTAGATCCAGTCACCACATAGTGAAACAGAATTTCTGGATCCAGTCACCACATTGAAAAACAAAATTTCTGGATCCAGTTCCCACTTTCTGAAACAAAATTTCTGGATCCAGTTGTCACATTGTAAAACAAAATTTCTGGATCTAGTCACCTCATTGTAAAAAAAATTTCTGGATCCAGTTGTCACATTGTTAAACAAAATTTCTGGATCCAGTCACCACACTGTAAAACAAAATTTCTGGATCCAGTCACCTCATTGTTAAACAAAATTTCTGGATCCAGTTGTCACATTGTTAAACAAAATTTCTGGATCCAGTCACCACACTGTAAAACAAAATTTCTGGATCCAGTTGTCACATTGTGAAACAAAATTTCTGGATCCAGTTGTCACATTGTTAAACAAAATTTCTGGATCCAGTCACCACACTGTAAAACAAAATTTCTGAATCCAGTTGTCACATTGTAAAACAAAATTTCTGGATCCAGTTGTCACATTGTTAAACAAAATTTCTGGATCCAGTCACCACACTGTAAAACAAAATTTCTGGATCCAGTTGTCACATTGTAAAACAAAATTTCTGGATCCAGTTGTCACATTGTTAAACAAAATTTCTGGATCCAGTCACCACACTGTAAAACAAAATTTCTGGATCTAGTTGTCACATTGTTAAACAAAATTTCTGGATCCAGTCACCACACTGTAAAACAAAATTTCTGGATCCAGTCACCACACTGTAAAACAAAATTTCTGGATCTAGTTGTCACATTGTTAAACAAAATTTCTGGATCCAGTCACCACACTGTAAAACAAAATTTCTGGATCCAGTTGTCACATTGTGAAACAAAATTTCTGGATCCAGTTGTCACATTGTTAAACAAAATTTCTGGATCCAGTCACCACACTGTAAAACAAAATTTCTGGACTAAGTTGTCACATTGTTAAACAAAATTTCTGGATCCAGTTTCCACATTGTAAAACAAAATTTCTGGATCCAGTTGTCACATTGTTAAACAAAATTTCTGGATCCAGTCACCACACTGTAAAACAAAATTTCTGGACTTAGTTGTCACATTGTTAAACAAAATTTCTGGATCCAGTTTCCACATTGTAAAACAAAATTTCTGGATCCAGTTGTCACATTGTTCAACAAAATTTCTGGATCCAGTCACCACATTGAAAAACAAAATTTCTGGATCCAGTTCCCACTTTCTGAAACAAAATTTCTGGATCCAGTTGTCACATTGTTAAACAAAATTTCTGGATCCAGTTGTCACATTGTTAAACAAAATTTCTGGATCCAGTTGTCACATTGTTAAACAAAATTTCTGGATCCAGTTGTCACATTGTTAAACAGAATTTCTGGATCCAGTCACCACATTATAAAAAAAATTTCTGGATCCAGTTCCCACTTTCTGAAACAAAATTACTGGATCCAGTTGCAACATTGTTAAACAAAATTTCTGGATCCAGTCACCACACTGTAAAACAAAATTTCTGGATCCAGTTGCCACATTGTAAAACAAAATTTTTGGATCAAGTCGCCACATGATAAAACAAAATTTTTGGATCCAGTTGCCACATTGTAAAACAAAATTTCTGGATCAAGTTGCCACATTGTAAAACAAAATTTTTGGAAGCAGTTGCCACTCTGTGAAACAAAATTTCTGGATCAAATTGCCACATTGTGAAACAAAATTTCTGGATCCAGTCACCACATTGTAAAACAAAATTTCTGGATCCAGTTACCTCATTGTAAAAGAAAATTTCTGGATCAAGTTGCCGCATTGTAAAACAAAATTTCTGGATCGAGTCACTAAATTGTAAAACAAAATTTCTAGATCAAGTTGACACTTTGTAAAACAAAATTTCTGGATCCTTTTGCCACATTGTAAAACAAAATTTCTGGATCCAGTTTCCATATTGTAAAACAAAATTTCTGGATGAAGTTGCCACATTGTGAAACAAAATTTCTGGATCAAGTTGCCGCATTGTAAAAACAAAATTTCTGGATCAAGTTGCCGCATTGTAAAACAAAATTTCTGGATCCAGTCCCCATATTGTAAAACAAAATTTCTGGATCAAGTTGCCATAGTGTGAAACAAAATTTCTGGATCCATTTGCCACATTGTAAAACAAAATTTCTGGATCAAGTTGCCACAGTGTGAAACAAAATTTCTGGATTCAGTCGCCACATTGTAACACAAAATTTCTGGATCCAGTTGCCACATTGAAAAACAAAATTACTGGATGAAGTTGCTGCATTGTAAAACAAAATTTCTTGATCCAGTTACCACATTGTAAAACAAAATTACGGATCAAGTTGCCACATTGTAAAACAAAATTTCTGGATCCAGTCGCCACATTGTAAAACAAAATTTCTGGATCCAGTCCCCACATTGTGAATCAGAATTTCTGGATCCAGTCACCACATTGTGAAACAAAATTTCTGAATCCACTCACCACATTGAAAAACAAAAAATTCTGGATCCAGTTCCCACTTTCTGAAACAAAATTTCTGGATCCAGTTGTCACATTGTAAAACAAAATTTCTGGATCCAGTTGTCACATTGTAAAACAAAATTTCTGGATCCAGTTGTCACATTGTAAAACAAAATTTCTGGATCCAGTCACCACATTGTGAAACAGAATTTCTGGATCCAGTCACCACATTGTGAAACAAAATTTCTGGATCCAGTCACCACATTGACAAAACAAAATTTCTGGATCCAGTTGCCACATTGTAAAACAAAATTTCTGTATCCAGTCACCACATTGTAAAACAAAATTTCTTGATCCATTTGCCATATGTAAAACAAAATTTTTGGATCCAGTTGCCACATTGTAAAACAAAATTTCTGGATCAAGTCGCAACATTGTAAAACAAAATTTCTGGATCCAGTTGCCACATTGTAAAACAAAATTTCTGGATCAAGTTGCCACATTGTATAACAAAATTTTTGGAAGCAGTTGCCACTCTGTGAAACAAAATTTCTGGATCAAAATGCAACATTGTGAAACAAAATTTCTGAATCCAGTCACCACATTGTAAAACAAAATTTCTGGATCCAGTTGCCACATTGTGAAACAAAATTTCTGGATCCAGTCACCACATTGTAAAACAAAATTTCTGGATCAAGTTGCCACATTGTGAAACAAAATTTCTGAATCCAGTCACCACATTGTAAAACAAAATTTCTGGATCCAGTTGCCACATTGTAAAACAAAATTTCTGGATCAAGTGCCACATTGTGAAACAAAATTTCTGGATCCAGTCACCACATTGTAAAACAAAATTTCTGGATCAAGTTGCCACATTGTGAAACAAAATTTCTGAATCCAGTCATCACATTGTAAAACAAAATTTCTGGATCCAGTTGCCACATTGTAAAACAAAATTTCTGTATCCAGTCACCACATTGTAAAACAAAATTTCTTGATCCATTTGCCACATTGTAAAACAAAATTTCTGGATCCAGTTTCCACATTGGAAAACAAAATTTCTAGATCAAGTTGCCAGACTGTAAAACTAAATATCCCTGATTCCAGTTGCCAGACTGTAAAACTAAATATCCCTGATTCTAGTTGCCAGATTGTAAAACTAAATACCCCTGATTCCAGTTGCCAGAATGTAAAACTAAATATCCCTAGTTCCAGTTGCCAGACTGTAAAACTAAATACCCCTGATTCCAGTTGCCAGACTGTAAACTAAATATCCCTGATTCCAGCTGCAGACTGTAAAACTAAATACCTCTGATTCTAGTTGCCAGACTGTAAAACTAAATATCCCTGATTCCAGTTGCCAGACTGTAAAACTAAATATCCCTGATTCTAGTTGCCAGATTGTAAAACCAAATACCCCTGATTCCAGTTGCCAGAATGTAAAACTAAATATCCCTAGTTCCAGTTGCCAGACTGTAAAACTAAATACCCCTGGTTCCAGTTGCCAGACTGTAAAACTAAATATCCCTGATTCCAGTTGCTAGACGGTAAAACTAAATACCTTTGATTCCAGTTGCCAGACTGTAAAACCAAATATCCCTGGTTCCAATTGCCAGACTGTAAAACTAAATACCCCTAGTTCCAGTTGCCAGACTGAAAAACTAAATATCCCTGATTCCAGTTGCCAGACTTTAAAACTAAATACCCCTGATTCCAGTTGCCAGACTGTAAAACTAAATATCCCTGATTCCAGTTGCCAGACAGTAAAACTAAATACCCCTTATTCCAGCTGCGACACTTTATAACTAAATACCCCTGATTCCAGTTATCACACTTCATAGCTTAATACCCCTGATTCCAGTTGCTTGACTGTATAACTAAATAACCCTGATTCCAGTTGCTTGACTGTATAACTAAATACCCCAGATTCAAGTTGCTTGACTGTATAACTAAATAACCCTGATTCCAGTTGCTTGACTGTATAACTGAATACCCCTGATTTCAGTTCCCACACTAAAAATTAAGTACTCCTGATTCAAGTCTGCAGACTGTATAACTTAATACCCCTGATTCCAGTCTTCAAACTGTACAGCTTAATACCCCTAATTCCAGTTGCCACATTGTATAACTTAATACCTCTGATTTTAGTCACACACCGTATAAATAAATAACCCTGATTCCAGTTACCACACTAAATAATTAAATACTCCTGATTCCAGTTACACACTACATAATTAAATACCCCTGATTCCAGTCTGCAGACTGTGTAACTAAATACCCCTAATGCCAGTCTGCAGACTTTACAGCTAAATACCCCTGATTCCAGTTGCCACATTGTATAACTTAATACCTCTGATTTCAGTCACCACACCGTATAACTAAATAACCCTGATTCCAGTTACCACGCTGTATAACTAAATACCTCTGATTTCTTAAACCACAGCTTTTTACTAAATAACCCTGATTCCAGTTACTACACCATATAACTAAATAACCCTAATTCCAGTTACTACGCTGTTTAACTAAATATCTCTGATTTAAGTCACCACACCGTATAACTTAATACCTCTGATTTCAGTCACCACACGGTATAACTAATAACCCTGATTCCAGTTACCATGCTGTATAACTAAATACCCTTGATTAGAATTGCAACATTGTATAACTAAATACCCCTGATTTCAGGTGCCACACTGTACAGCTAAATACCCCTGATTCCAATTGCCGCAATGTATAACTAATACCCCTGAATCCAGTACAACACATTTCAACTGAATACCTCCGATTCCAGTTGCTTCACTGTATAACTAAATACCCCTGATACCAGTACCACACTGTATAACTCTATTCCCTTATTCCGGTTTCCCCCAATTCCAGTTACAATACTGTTCTAACCTACATTACCCCTGATTCCAGTTACAACACATTTTCTACTAAATACCCCCGATTACAGTTGCTTCACTGTATCCCTAAATACCACCTGATACCAGTTACCACGCTGTATACCTAAATATCCCTCATTCCAGTTACCTTTGATTCCAGTTACAATACTGTTTAACTAAATACAACTGATTCCAGTTGCCAGAATGTACAACTAAATTCCCCTGATTTCAGTTTACCTCTGAGTCAGTTACATTTTTGTATAACTAAATACCCCTGATTCAGTTACAAACACCTTTCTCTAAATACCCCCGATTCCATTTTACCTCCGATTCCAGTTACAACACTATATACTAAA